>JAGDQP010013634.1:26552-41046 GCA_022664845.1 Lepisma saccharinum
GGTATAACTTTGATTGTGTTTTGGTGAGCCAACGCTGTATACGTCATTATTTGTTGACAGATTATACGTCAAACCCTCAACGATAACCCTCAAAATTCCAGGTCAATTTGTATGTAAGTCACTTTTTCTTTCAGATTAAGAAGAAATATAGGGTTTTCTTCAACATCACTCTTAGAAATTCAGTTCAAATTTTCGGTAATAATACTGGAATTGTTCCTGCTTTTCTCCGTAACTGTATTTTACAGTGAAAATACTTGAATCTAGGAGCAGCATAATAAACCCTTTATATAAATTTGCTATAAATACGGTTGGTTACCTGAACCTTTAGGATAAAAACTTGGCGTACCCGATTGCCAAAAATTTCACCGTAAAATTCCGGTCTTTCTTAAGAGTGCAGATGTTACAGCCAATTTAAATACATTACAATAATTATTCATAAGCACAGTAAATCTATCTATTGTCTTAATATTAAGTCAATGTGGGATATCATTTTCCTCAGAGGTCTTCAGATATGAAAGTTTACACGACAAATTAAACATTAAAGGAAGTTCAAGCAGAAATGGTCCACAAACAGTGATTTTGCCAGACTCCCCAAATTCTCGACAACACCCCCAACTTTAAAATTTTTGACAGTGAAAAATCTATAGAAACCGTGCAAAACGCCACTTACACCCTTCCAGTTTTGACTTTGCACACATACACCGCCCAAGCTGAAAATCCTAGCGGAAACCCTGTTCCGGAATGACTTCATCCAAGCACAAGAGGATAATAAAAACTAAATCTACCTCGACATCTTGTAACAAGTCAGAGAGTAGTCAGACTTGCTGAAAATAAGTCATCATCAAATGACGAAATATTTTTTTTTTCTGTTCTTGAAAATAAAAAGTGGTTTGAGGGGGAACCCATTTCTAGTCCAGTTCATGGAAAAGTCGAACATGGTAACAGCCAAGCTGCTCAGTAGAGTAAAAAGTTAATTAGCTGCAGCACAGTTATAAACAATGGAAGATGCGCGCGCAACGGCGTACAGATGAACAAGAGGAATACGTTGAAGGGATAGTATTTTGATTTGTAAGATTCTAGCAATAAATTATATTTATGACATTAGTCCTGTACCTCGTATATTATGTGCAAGGCTGTACAAAATGGGATTATTGGTTGATACGTTCTGGAAAGAACGACAGAAAATATTTTATTGATCACTGTTATATTTATTTTTCATTATATTGTTTTAGGTAAGATGGCTCTCGTGTGTTAATAAGAGCAAGTTTATGTACTGATTAGTATTCAGGTCTATGTATTTGAAATTATTCATGTGTTATCATTGCATCAAAGAATGGTGTTGTTCTGTACTTCAGAATAGAGAATTTGATTAAATACTGCATAACACATACCAATATAAGATTCAGAATGAAACGATCTGTAGAGTGAATACAGTGAAAGGTCTTGGAATTTATTTATGATTCACAACTAACATTTGCAAAACATCTAGACTACCTCATTAATCAAGCACACAGAAACCTACGCCTAACGAGGGAATTACGGAACACCAATTCACTTATCATGCTATATAATTTATACGTCAGAGAGAAAAAGTACTAGATTGAAACAATATAGAGGATAAAAACTCTTGCTGAAACTCAAACACAAACAAAGTTACTCTCACGACTTAAGCCATGGTTTAATCACTTTTCCATTGGCCAATTAGGGATCACAATCCCCATTTATTGAGAATATGTTCCATTTCTATGAAAGCAAACGCAGCATTTGACATGTTGTTACGATAAGAAAGCAGTAATACTGCTCAAGTGTTTGGCTGTCGCCATCTTGCTTGCTTTCATAGAAATAGAATATTCTCAATGAATGGAAATTCTGGTTCTCAATTGATAAATAGGAACTGATTAAACCATGGGATAAGACGTGCAAGTAACTTAGTTAGTTTTTGGGATTCAGCAACATATATTTTAACCCATACACTGTTTAAATCTATAGTGTAGTCGTTTAATTCTAATTTTGTTCACTAAATATCGTTTGCATCTAGTGCATTTTGTGTCTGATGATTTAGCCAAGTCGGGAAGACGCTCGACTTCTAACTGAGCAACCCATGTTCAAATCTCACTGCAGCTGTGACTTTTTTTCACAGTACCGAAATCAACACCTTATGTTGTGTTGATTTAACACACAAAAGTGGTAGTCACGCTGGGACACCATATTGTGTTGAATTAACACAGCTATTTTTTGCAGTGTATTGACAACAGTCAATAACTGTTTTAATGCAAATGGGTGTAGAAGCATCGTAAAATTGTCCATATAGATGGGGACCGGCATTTTTGTTAGTATTAATATTAGAAAAAGTAGGTATTATTTTAAAGAACATTTGTCCTGAATTACCCTGAATTAATTTTTCATCTTTCTTAGTGTACAGCAAAATTTCATTGATCCTCTTATAATACCAGCTTGTCCGTCTGTAACCACGTCAGCGTTGAAAAGAGAGAAGATACCGAGAAACTGACTTCAAATTTGGACTTAGGTGACACGTTTGTTCGCAAGCTTCAGATATGAGTTTAAAAAAAGACCTGACTTAACTCGGTCGCTTTCGATATGGTGATACCACAACCTCTCCGTGTGGTAAATTTATACTATCTCCACTTATGTGAAATTCGACGTATGGGTTCTTCTCCAGAAATGGGGCATTTTGTGAAACTGCATTTTTTCTCACAAAAGATAAGCCCCGAATTACTTTCTTTGATTCTATTTGTTTCTCAAAACACTTCTTATAACTGGGCCAGTTTCTGTCCACTTTAATATTTTAATAGTATTCATGTTATTTAGTCTGAAATATGCTTAATGTCAACTCCATGGAATGAAACTCACCTTCATTTTCATGGTTAAGACATGTTTTCAGTATCTGTTTTTAGTTTTCCAGTTAATTTTCAACAATAATTCTTCAGAATAATTTAGTTCGAAACACGAATCGTAATTAAATCGATAATAAACCTATAAGTATGAGAATCACATATACTGAAACACATGACACCTACTTTTCCATCACCTTCATGGACTGACAAAAAAAAGTTGTACTAAAAGTATGAAGCTGGCAACACTGCACAACATTTTTGCATGCGTTAGACAGGACGCATCCAGCTTAGTCTCGTTTCAATGGAACTAGAAGGAAGATACTTCCACAGTCGAGAGTCGACTTATTGTGGAATAGGAAGTTAAAATCAGGTGTGTCTCACTTATTAATCATCAACTACATGGAACTCATAATCAGAGTATTTTATTTTAATTTTGTTTTCTTATAATCATGAGAAGAATCCAAACACTAAACACTTCATTGTAGAATTCCATTGTCATTGTAAGGAACATGACAACGAAATAAGTTTTAAAAAAAACGCCAACTCCATGGACATTAGTTTATATTTTGTAAATGAAATAAGTAAATAATACAGTATTGATCTCTGAGTACCTTCAAAATGTACCCAAAATGCTTCCAAGGTTCATACAAACTAACATCTTTACAATTTAAAATAGTTGATTATTTTTTTACTATCCTAAAAGCCCTGTTTCAGGAGAAGGACCCATATCTCATTTGGATTTTCACTGTTTTCTTCACCATCACTTCCGGTACGAATAACAATGTTCAAATTATCGCTAAAGCCTTTATTTACGGTATTGCTTGAATATATGCACTTCAGTACGGTGTCATCGGGTACACCTTAATTTAAGCTATACACTCAGTTGAGCTTGTTTTTTCTGTTAGTCTCGTTGCCAGCTGGGTTGCTTTGAAGTATCCAAGCGATGGATTAATAGATTTTCCATTCCTAATGACGGTTCACTAAGCACTACCGTACCCTAATTATTCCAAAGATTAAGGTTATGAACTGTCAAAAATTGAGGTTTCTTAACACATTCTTTTAAGAAGCAGAATATAACCATTAAGTGCTTGCTTGTTAACGGTAACATTTTCCACTACCCTACAATTTCAGTTGTCAGGTAACAATTAGTAGTGCTTCGTTTTCTTAATTTGCATAATGGCTCACCATTTGGTTTCATAATTTAATTACGTCATTTTTAATAAAAAGTTTCTCTTTGGTAGAATCTCTCTGCTTGCTTAACCCCTTCCCTGTGTTCGGCGTATTATTACCCCCACGGTCACTCTAGCACTTACAGTGTAGTTTCCTGAGTGAAACCCTTTCCGTAGTGTGTAATTGTTTGAGAACTTCTGCGCATAGCTTACAACATCAGTTTTGTGTATATATTGCTTGCTCTGTCTTTAAGGACCACTTATTATTGTATTTACTATTATTGTTAATTTATCATCATCATCATCATGACCATCACAGTCATTATCATCATCATTTCAATGTTGCTTATTTCTTTCGTATTTATTACTGAATGGAAAACTGAGCACAAGTCCCTGAGGAATTAGAGTTGCCAAGAACAACCACACTTCATCTGTGTACGTATCGTCCCACGCAAGAAGTCGGCTTCTCTTCTTCAGGAGATATGTTTTTTGCAACATCGTTTGACTTGCAACTCGATTAGTTTCAAGCACAATCAACTGCACAAGATCATCTGAGAAATATAACTTCAACAATTCAAGAGCATTATCCCTATCATCCACATGTACTTGCAAACCACTATTGTTACAAAACACTTCTGGTAACACGCGCGTATGTAGTCTTGTCCACGAGGTACCAGCAACATCTTCCATTTCACTCCCATCGTTTCCATCAGAATCAGAGAAATCAGAAATATCGGATAAAGAGACCTCCGAATCATTCATTGTCACTGGAACTAAAAAGGTGTCGTCATCTTCAACAACACATTTCTTACTTGCCATTGTATTCTGCAAATTATATACATCAACACACAGGGCTTCTCACTGCTTCAGAAACGAATAGCGGCAGAAAGAGAATAAACACAGATGCATTCATACTTTTTAAATAGGCCACAGTTAATAAAATATTGTTTTCTTCTTCTTGTTGTTTTGGTAGAACTTCATGTACGAAAAACCTTCATACACTTCATAAATACTTATAGTGGTGAGATATTTAAAAAAAAACACGTATAAATTCGTTCAACACAGGCAAATTCACTACACAATGTACGAGAGCGTATTATTACGCCTAACACAAAATAAGCTACAACGACCAGGGGCGTATTATTACGCCGAACATACTGAACAGAAGACTCCAGTCAGAAAATTACACAGGGAAGGGGAAAAGTGAACATCAACGTTCATTAAAATAGTAATTATTAATTTCTACAAAATGTTCTTATTGATTTATTTTTGTAGTATTCTTGAAAAGTGTACAGATGTACTCAACTGAGGAAGAATATTTGAATTATGTAGAAGCTCTGATTTCATTGTCTACATCGTATGTGGACTGGTGTATGTATAGCAGTACTTATCCAGTCGAATTCGGCAGGACTCTATTTCTTTAAGGTATAATTGAGTGTATAAATGATAACGTTCCGAGAACCTCACTCGATGTTTCAGTCTTTGCATGGGCAGTAGAAAGAACGGCCAAAATTTAGGACTCTGAGACAAGGAGACCGAACGGTCTGGGAATTTTAGTTTGGGATCAGACTTCGTGTGATAGTAGTGCAACCTTCAGATATTAATATACGAAAATACTAGGGCCTACTATTGAGCCAGTTACGAGTAAACAATGGTCAAAGTTTACGTAAGACGTTCGACACATCTTTTATGTCATAAAATGTTCTTGGATATCATCGGGCTGGATGGATGAAGCGGTACAGTGGTCGGTCGGTTCACGAGCCAGAGGTTGCAGGTTCAAGGTTCGTTTGGTGCATAGCTTTTATAAATCTTTTTTATACAAGGATTAATATTTCATGCGTTGTAATAAAAATAAAAGAACGAAAATTAAGGAAATTATAGCTCCAAGACTTTTTTGTAAAAAGAAATGACTATCATGTTGAAACTTAACATTTTTTTTTTTGGGGGGGGGGGGCAGTGTTTTTGGAAATTTGCTAATTTGTAAAATCATTTTTGACTAATAAATTTGTGGATATTCACATGCATGTGGTATATGGCACGAAAAATGATATAATGATAGGCCTATATGGAGAAAGATATAAAATGCTTTAATGAAAATTACCAGCCAAAAAAAAAAAAAAAGAAAGAAAATGAACAGTATGCACAATCAGTTCTGTCACAGAGTTATTAATGCACAGGAACAAGGAATAAAGCAAAATATATTTCTACATCTCGAACAACAAATGAATGAAGAATTTGGACAAGAACACGGTGCTCTGAGAAGACCCGTTGGAAAGCAAATCTCGTTTACATTTATGAAGATGTCTTTTTCGTTGCAAAGTATCGAAGCAAACCAGGCATATCAGATAATAGGGTAGCCTGGTGCAATTTCGATCATAAGGAGCTATTTCGATCAGAAGATAAAACAGGTCAAAATCGTCACGAGTTGCGAGTTCCCCCCCACTTCCACCCCATTACCAAGTATCTTAGTAATGACTACAGTTCAGCAGCTAATTTTGGTACACGGATATTGTTATGTTCTCTTTCGAATTGGCCTAAGAACGTTTGCTTTTGGCGAAATCTTTCAAGATAGTTGAAATCTTATCATGTTTTACTGATAAAATCAAAGACATCTACCGTATAAGTATTACGTCTAATATACGAAGTTTGACCGAAAAATATCATACTAACACTTGACTCAAAGAACTTCATTGATAAACAATTAATACATGAATTGAACTGATCTCATTCCAAATAATTTCCCCTGAAATCACTTTTAGAAATAACATCTATAATTTCTTCTTGTTTATTCCGTGCTCTAAAAATAGCATCTGTTTAAGGAGTCTAACTAAATGATGTTATCTAAGAATTGTGACTCAGTTTTGTCTTTCAATGAAGCTCTTTGAAGATTCCCCCGCTGCTCTCTTTCTGGTGTTTTTTGTAAAGATACGATGAACAAACTTGGTAGGAATTATGCACAAAATCATTCATCAAAATGTTATGACAATAATCACATGGTATTCTAACATCTTTTACAATCTTCTTAAGAGTCTCTCGCAGAGTAGCACTGATATAGTGACTTACCTGGTCTCACGTTCTTTTTGACTGAATTTCTGCAGTATATGAAGCGCTTAAACCACTCGAAACACGTAATGCAACTCAGAGGAACGGATGTGAAAAAGTTGTTGAGTATCAGTTTTCCAGGCTCGAAGAAACTACGTCATTTGTGACGATACTGAATCACAATTGGTTGTTTCCAGCTCCGTAAATACGCGTTTTTACCCATGTAAAAAAATTCTTTGTTTTGTCTGAGAACTTCTTCCTTTATGAATACCTTTCTTTAAAAAAAACACCCTGTATGTCTTGTACTACATCAAGAATGTATCTTATTCATTCAGTAACAATTATTGAACTACTATAAGAAAAATATTGCGTGTCAGTAGTGAGTGTGACTTCCAAAGTTTCACTATTTGTTTGACAACCAACCCGATTGTTCTAACGCAAACTATACTTACAAAACTTTCTTCATATGTCAAGACCCCTGTCTTTGGCTTCGATCAACTTCTTTTAAGTATGATTAACAGACTTACAAGCAACATAATGCAAGTGTTACTTGAAAATTAAGAAGAAAAAAAAATATAAAAAATTTGTGTCACCATATTTTTAGTAAAAAACTTAAGAGAGAAACTCGATTTGTTTTTCTTAATTTTCAGATATCACTTGCATCTGTTGGCTTTCTTGTCCTTAAATGGATACTTATATAGGAGTAAATGTAATGAATTGGAAGACGAATTTCGGCGTAATTGTAATCCTATAATTAGGCTGAATTCCATGATATACTGCTATTGATACTCAGACAAACACAGGAATTATAATATAATGAAAAGTATCTTCATATTACGTAACCACATTGCTAAAGAAATATGGAACACACACATATTAAGAACAGCTGGCAGATAAGTTTAATTTTTTTTTACACAATTAATCAAGATCCCTTTTGTCCTCGATTTGATAATTTCATTTGACATAAACCTTACGAAATGTACAGATCCACAATTTTTTCCCTTCTTTTTTTCTCTGTCACTAACAGTTCACTTTTCATTCCTCTCATCTATCTGTTTTATTATTTATTTCTCTCTCCTTTTTTATCTGATTTTTACGAGATTTGCTTTTGGTTTAACAGAAGATAGATATAATTAAAGATCTTTAGGATGTTTCAACGCAGTAAGAATGTATGATCACAATTTAGAAGTTGTTAGGTAGTCATAAATCAGACTTGTTATGGAACAGAGGGTCGTAAAATTCTCCTCAAACCTTGAAATTATACCAAAGGTTACACTGTAACATATAACTACAATAAGCAAGGAATTTTTTCCATGAAACAAGGCCAATAATTTCGTAACTATCTATTGTCCTATACGAGTAATGTAGAAAATCAATAGTAAATTTGGGTATTTTACTCGGAAATGATCCATCATCCATTTTTTTAAATTTCTTTTAGGCCTAATGGATTCCAAATCATAGTTATCTTATACCAAATTGTGAGAACGATGTACTTGGTTCTTGCTTAGGTATGGTAATACATGTTTGTAGTAGTGCTAGTTGTACACTTGACTCCTGTTGGAAGTTTACAGCACTCTCAGTTAGATATTCTCTAGATTTTACAAGCTTCTCTCTTAACACCATCTACTTCAGTTTCATGCCATTAAGAGCCAATCGTAACAATGAAGAGAAAACTTGCAATACACACTTAGCACCATGCTCATGGGCAATTAGTTCGTAAACAGTTTCTAACATATACACGGGCCGCGGTGGCTCAGTGGTGAGCACTCATCTCTGGTGCTCGGGATCGTCGGTTCGATCCCTGATCATGCCATGTGAGATTTGTAGTGGACAAACATCGTGTGAGTGGCTTTTCTCGGGGTTCTCCAGTTTCCTCCCACTCTCTTCATTCCATCAATTCATTCATCTTGCCTGGGCCAAAGTTGCCTAAAGGCCTTAAAATTAAATTCAGATTCAAAGAAGTTCCAACATACACAGAGAAAGCAAATGGGGAGTGTTATTATAACCAAATGAGTTTTTTTTTTTTGGTATCCAGATTAAAATACTAGTAACTTTTGCGAAGAGGGTTAAGGCAACACTACCGATGTAATTTGGCGAATACAATAGTGGTACCCATTACTTATAATATACGTAAGAATGTTTACTCCAACCAAATGGCTAAAGGTTATGGAAAATAATGGACAATATTGTATTTGAATAGTTGCCCAAAACAAGGTTGTAAGGCTAATTCACACATACGATGTTGTGCCCCTGCCATGCCGCAAAAGTGCCGTCTTGAAAAGAAACCATCCACGTCCCAATAGCAAACCTTTTCCACCCTGCAACTGGTGTAGAAACAGCACGGCATGAGTCGCGGATATAGCACGGACGGACATGACAGCGGAACGGCATGGGCATGGCACCGTATGTGTGAATTAGCCTTAACAGTAACCTGTTTTTTTATAAGTTCATTTTTTTACAGTAAACAAAGTTGTTTAACAGTGCTTATTTGTATCATACGTCTGTCTATATTTGATAAATATGAATTGAGCCTTACCTATCTATTTTAGGCTTCAGCAGCGAAACTGGAATGCCTTATATCACCGCCTTGTCCTTCTGTATTAAACGTTTCAGCTGAAAATAATTAAAAGACGGAAGAAAATTAAATGTCGAATTCACGCATGGTAGAACGTTCTAAAATCGATGCATTCTAAACTTTCCAACACTCTTCAGGTGTTCTCTTTGCATAATTTTTCTTAATGGTATAAATTGTATGCGTTCCCTGGTTGATAAGTCAAATCTATTTAGAATTTGAATTTATATTTAAAGCCTTTAGGCATCTATAGCTACGGCCAGGATAACGTAGAGAGTGAGACAAGGAGACGGCCAGGGCCTAAGTTGAAGCTACTATTTTGGAAATACTCCAAAAAACTGTCAGAACAGTTGACTGTTGCTATCGAACCCAGAACCTTCCGAATTCGAAGCCAACGCTTTACTAACAGAGCTGCTGCCATTCGGTACAAACATTTTTAAAAACGTTAATTTGCTATCATAATGTATAATCAATCTTTCAATAGTATTCTCAGTTTAACAGACTGTGATGCAAATATTCTTGTCACAGTTCAACGTAAGTCTGATCGCTTCGAAAATGATCAGTTCAGCGATCAAACCTCGAATCTGCCGTCTTGACTGAATTTTCCTCCCAGTCAGGCTAAACGATAAGGTACATGAAGTTAAGTTCAAAATTGGTCCTTTGTTTTCAGAGGAAGTTTTATTCTTTAAACAGTTTCGAACCGGGACACCAAAAAGTGACCCGTTTTCAGCTCTGCTACGATAGAGTGTACCCAAATCAATTTTACCACAGAACCGCTTGTTAGAATGAGTGAATATTCTTATTGTTCTTAATTGTTACATCACTTAATACCATTTGTATACACGGTTTAGTAATGCAACGGAAAGTTTATAAGGCAATATTGATAAGTTATTCTTATATTGTTAGTGTGTTACATTTTTTAAAACTAACTTCCAGCTAGTAAGTTATTCACTTTTATATACCTACATTATTAGTATTATTATTATTATTTAATTCTGAAAGGATAAATCCATTCTTTGCATTAGACTGGCCCAGTAAAACATTAATTGAGATGGGAAATTGAATTCCAACTTTTCAAATTTCATCCGTTTCCATCCACGCTGTTCGTATTTTGCCAGTTTGTCTCGTAGTATTTATTGTTTGTTACATGATAGCATCTCTCATGTCAGAGTGGCAAAATTGAGTTAGTTAGTTATTTCAATCTTGGATGACTTTGGGCGTTAGTATGATTCGACCTTAAGTCGTAAGAATAGGTTTGTTATTCTGCTCTCCGGCTAAAACGTGAAACACACACAGAATATACACCGTTGGCAACCACAAACACAACAAAGGATTAAATAATAAAAAAAAAGCTTTTATTATTGAAAACCGGATGTTCACATTGTAAAAAGCATAAAATTTCGTGAGCACATAAAAATAAAGCAATAACCTAAGTCCATTTAGAATATGTTAATTCTTGCCGCACGCATTCAAAAGAAATCATTCAAAATGCTTTTATGTGGGAAGGCAATACACTTCAATAGAATAAACAAAACAGTCAAAATCGGAAGAGGTAGTAATCGAATAAACAGCTGACGGGGTTATATATTTCAGTTTTGTTCATTAACAGTTATTTCAAGGTCTCGTGATACGTTTCACCTCGTTTAGAGTAACAATAAAGCTATTTTCTTTTATTTGCTTAACGCTACGATGGAACCTTCTTTTAATTCATTTTATGTACTTTATCGTTGTCGATAAATATTAGTATTAACTGCAAGTATAGATTCAGAGACCGGGAAATCAGAATTGTCGCTCGAAAGGCTTCCGCCACTAACTAGGAGGATATTCCTTGCAACTAGAATAGATGTCTAATGTCGAGTCCATATGTCCTCGTCATGGGGTCCGTTAGTACCGAAGCAACTGACCGACGAAGAAATATGGATGAGCTGCTCACCAACCCGCATTTTTATCATATGATGATACAACTAAAGAAATAGCCACGGAATACCTTATTCTCCGGAGGACGGAATACATCTGACAATAGCAGTGGTTAGTCTTGCTGGAAGTGAAAGGGTCAAAATGCCCGGGTTTGGCCAGTAGATTGCTAGGAAAATAAAACTGGACGACCCTCAACTGTCAATGAATTTCTGGTGAGGACCAGTTAGAGGAATTGGAGAGAGAACTAGCCAGGATTAAATGGGGTTTCATAGGGCTGTCGGAACTGTGGAGTAAGAATAAAAACATTTGGAATTACTGTCGGGACACACGCCCTACATCAAAGGAAGAAACCGAGTAGCTGTAATTCAGTTGGTAGAGCATTAGTTTAACATTCAGAAGGTCCTGGGAACGACCCCAGCGGCGTCCCGTCCTGACTGGATTTTTCAAGGGTTTTGTCACCCCCAGGCAAATCCTGGGATGGTACCTACACCCTAGGCCCTGGCTGATTACCGGCCTGAGCCTGAGATGTCTAAAGGGCATACATAAAATTGTAAAAAAAAAAAATCGAAAGAACAGAAAATAGTAAACCAACAAGCGTTGGAATTTTTGGATTCCATAGTTAATAGCACCTTAGATAGTCAAGAAATATTAACGAATGTAAATCAACGTGTGTGCTGCTGGCAGATAGGACTACATGTAAACTTTAAAAGATTCATCATTTCTCATCAACTAGCGACCTCTGAAAAAAAAAATAGAAGAAATTACCAGACCTGTTTCATTTTAAGATACCTGTTGCGAATGCACATGGATGACTGAAGGAAAGAGTAGATATAGCCGATGAAAATAATTCGCCAGGCTTGTGAATACCATACATCTTAACAGCCTGTCTAGCTCATATATATAAGTTAATATATACCTACATATGAGTTGCCATGGCCCAGGGGGTAGGGCGTCAGACTACGAATCAGGCGGCCCGGGTTAAAGTCGGGCGGCAGTGTGCCCATGTCTGGCGCTCTGAGGTACACTCAATCTCTTATCAAAATCAAATTGAGTACCAGAGTGGCTTGGTAATCCTGGGCACCTTGGGAGGTAAAAGCGGCCGAGCGTGGGACTGAGCATCCCACTTCAGTTTGTGACTTAGGTCGAGAATGTGTGGAGCGTTCCCTCCACATCCCGCACGTGCCGTTCACAGGGATACCTTTACCTTTTTTACAATATCAGCATGTATGTTGTGGTCAGTTGACTGATTTTAAGTCATAGAGAGGAAGAAAAATGGTTTGCAACATCTTCGTTTCAATGACACCCCCTCCCCCCACACATTTCTTCTCTAGCGTTTCAATTCAGAGTGGTAAGTGAATGACGTCCATGCCATTTCACATACATTCAAGAAGAGAAAAAGGCATGACTAACTGTTGATTGCTTGAATATGGAAGCACAAAGGGAAGCCAGTCATTTTCTCTTTTTAATTTCGCTGTAGGGAGATTACCTTTCTCCACCTTTTATTATTTATTTTTTTATTTTATTTTCACTGACGGGTGAAAAGTTGAATGTCAGAACACAAGATTCCGTCTCACGTTTCAGTGTTGGAGGTTTCCTCGCTTCATGTGATGAGTGGAATGCTGGAAGAGTGAGACGTTGTCACCACACACTGTATGCTCGATTGAAACGATAAGCAGATGATGCAATCTGAAAATGCTATATAGACTATATCTAAAAAAAAAAAAGTATTAGATGGTCATCCAAGATAGGGTAAAACTTGAGCTCGTATTTCTTTCACTTGAAAAGCCAAATTTCTAGTTTCTTTGCTGTGCACGAATTTATGATATGAATCTTGTGAATACTCTCCGTAAGTCATAACAATCTTGCTGTAAAATTGCGTAATCAAGGTTAATGCAAACATTTTTGTTATTTTTATTAATATTCGTCGTGAGTTGTGCAAGTAAACAGATAGGGAGAATCTCTACTATGATCAGACCGCATCTCAGAGCCGAAGATCCTTCTCTTCTAAACAAATTTTAAATTCGGATCTGGATCTTAGAACCTGGTATCTGTATCCAGATCTTTGAACCGATGATCTGGATCAGCATCTTGGAACCGATTACTCGGATCCACATCTTGGAACCGATTACTCGGATCCGGATCCTGGAACCGAGGATCCAGATCCGGGTCTTAGAACTGAGGATCCCGATCCAGATCTTGGAGCTTGGGATCAGGATTCGGATCTTGGAACCAAGGATCCAGGCCTTAAAACTGAGGATCCGGTTCCTTAAGAACCAGTTCCACACACCCCTACTGTGAAACATTCGTAGATAACAAGATTGATCATTGGTTGAATACATGTTTCATTAATTACGCCTTAGTATTCTAATTGTATCAATAGATGAACCACAGAGCAACTGTATTGTTATGAAAGCTATTCATGAGTTGAAATATTTTCCTGTAATCCATTGAGTAACACTAACTTTTGTTTTCTGAATGAAGTTGAATTTATCAAATAAACGCTTCATTCGGGCAAACAGACTAAATGAACACTCAAATTCACAGAAAATGTCGATGGGTGTATTTACTAAATTCAGCAGTTTGCACAGATATAGCAGTAACGAACCAATACAGATTCAGAATTAAGGTTCCATACGTTGTATTTGAAACGGATATTACTTAGGTGTACGATAGTACGAATTTCAAATTCACACAAAAAAATCAATTGACCAGTTTCTACAAATGTGAATGTATATGGAAATAAATCAACTGAAAAGAGGCCAGTGCTAATTCTTTGAAAAGATTCTCTTCTGTGAAAAACAAAATCATACAATGTATATATGTGTTTAACTTCTATGTTTCGGGAATAAGTTATTTGAAAATTTTCAAAAATTGAACAAAAAAAAACTTGTTTCTCGGGAAAAGGAAAACGAAGATTTTTTTTTTGAAACTCTAAAAAT
>JAGDQP010013635.1:0-20771 GCA_022664845.1 Lepisma saccharinum
ACACTCAAGCATAGATAAACCAATGGGACAGCAAGTTCATCCTAATCATCCATCAAGTTTATCAGGCAATATTAATCGAAAACTGACGTGAAATTAACCCAGCTTAATTGTATTGGACCAGTCAATCCCTTACATATTTACATCTATGGCATTTATAGAACTCTCGGGTATGCATGCAATATGGTCAATGGGGAAGATTTTAAGTAAATTTTCTCCAATGGCTCTGTAAGGGCGCCTTTTCATGCAGGCGATTGCCACATGTTTCGGATGCAATTTGGTCTAGGCCGACTCTTCATACAAGAGCTCGCAGTGTGCTTCGCTTGTGATTTGACTGATTAGCCAATTTAAACACGTGTTCTACGTGTAACACAAGTATCTATTGGCTATTCATAAAAATCACAAGCAAAGCACGCAGCGAGCGCCTGCAAGAAAAATCGCCCTTAGCCAATAGCGGAACTTCATCGCGTTAGTCCGGCTTTTCATCCACGCGCTAGCCGCGAGCTTCGCTTGCGATTGAAACGGGCTTTTAAGTATTTCTATTGGCCAGTCATAGAAACCATAATCAAAGTATGGGGCGAGTTCATATGTGTAAAACCGGCCTCATAGATATCTCAAGTAAAGAACGCGTTTAGCGCGTACATGAAAAATCAGCCTTATTGACTAGTAGCCTAAGCCGCAAGCGAAGATGGGGTAATGTATACATGAAAATATGCGCTATGCTCTCCGATCTTGTGCTATACCTGACAAAGGAGTTCCAATCAGAAGTAATTTTCTATTTGAAATAAGATAAAACAAGTCGGGCTGATAAAACATATGCACCTTCTTTCTGAAGATAATGCAGTGATCTGCGTCTAACTGCACAACTACACTCATAATATAGGATGTAAACAAATGGTAGTTCCCATTTGTAATTCCCATTTACTTTTCAACTAACTAAAAGTAATCTTTTCAACTTCGTGAATAGAATAGTATCAAAGAAAATAATAATAAATGATTGCTGGAAGTTCTCCCGTACACTTCGTTAGCACATCGTGGACTATTATGTAGGCCCTACGCTTCACTTAAAAAATGGATAAAGAAAGTCTAGGTTCTAAAAATAGCGTCATAAAAACGAGTACAATTTTTGCGAACGCAGTCTTGCATCCTGGCACTGAAATTCCGCTCAGTACGTTGAGACATATCTCGTGCAATTGCTGTTATTCCCCCATAAATTGCGTCCTTCAGTTTTTGTGTAGTGCTGCTGGGTTTCTTGAAGAAAACATTCTTCCGTTTGAAAATTTCAGTTCGCAGGAATTAAGGAGTTTGATGGAATAAGGGCGTAAGCTTGAAAGAAGCATTCTGATAAAAATGTCTCTCATCTCCAGAGTCTGTACTGATTCATTCATTCATATTTATCTCTTAATAAAGCATGCAGCTCTACGTTTGCTTTTGGATGGAAATAAATGCTTTCCGAATACTCAGATCTGGTTGTTGTCGCACCTGCTTCAAACAGCTGCCCTGACTTCTAGAGTCTACATACTGAGTTGAAACTTTGACAGAAGGTCATTCAAACACGGTGGATATCATTTATGCATTTGATGGGAAAAGGGTTCTTTGACGCCCTTATTCCATCAAACTCTGAGGTCATTTGGCCACTTGGATGACGTCATTTTTAAAACGTAGTCTTTTTCATTATCATTCATAAAATGCATTTCATTCCCTCCCTGTAAGTAAAAAAAAAAAAAAAAAAGACTTGTATCAAATTACAACCTTGTAATATGATTTTAAAAACCGTCAGATTTCCCGGTCTTTATAGTATATTCGGAAATTAGAAATTGGAAGGTATTCAGTTAGAAAATACATTAAAAGGTATGCAAGCAGGGTTTCCGCCAGGATTTTCAGTTTGGGACGGGAGGGTGTAAAGTCAAAATTAGGAGGGTATAAGCAGAGGCGGCGTTAGGTGAGCGCGGGGCCTAGGGCAATAATGACCCCGCGGGACCAAAGTACAAGTAAAAATCGCTGAGCGCCGAAATATTACATCTAAAACCGATAAAGCAGTAAGCAACTTCCCCCTAAATGCTTCCTCTCACTTCTTCCCTTCATTCCTAACCCTAAATTTATTACTAAATATTCTCTTTTTTAATGAACAACGGTTTCTTATGAAAAAAAATTCCGACATAATTTATTTAAAGAAAGTACAATATATTTTAAAAACTGCATTGCTAATTACAAGTGCTTCTTTATTCATTTCCATTTCACATTACATTTCGCATGGAAACTATACAAACTAGTTTATTTGTAAACTTTTTTTTACAAATCAACTTTTATATCATTGAGTAAGAAAAATATCAACTCGGAACGAAGGCCTCCCTAAGCGCGGGGCCTGGGGCGGTTGGCCCAGTTGCCACCCCCAAACGCCGCCTCTGGGTATAAGTGAAGTTTTGTACGGTTTCTATCGATTTTTCACACCAAAAGATTTTAGGTTGGCGGGTTGTTGACGAGACTTTGGGGGGTAATCACTATATGGAAGTAAGGAAAAGAGTATAATTGGAGATATTTTCGAATAAAAAAAAAGATTATAGAGAATAATACTCTTAAAACGACTGTCTGGTCACCTTATCACTGACGCTAGTGCTATTTGGGGCGCTTTTCTAGCAAACGGACAACTGCTCGTACATAGTCAATTACTGGTGTCTTTGCCTTAACTAGTTAGTATTATAATAGTTACAATGTAAATTGCTAAAAAAACAAAACTAATTCGCAATTCCCTTCAAATAGGTGAGTATACGCCTTTAATTCTAAAAAATTAAGGCCGCGGGTACACGCCACGTTCCCATATGTACCCTTCTTTTCAGCCTTGCTAGTAGCATTTTTCTTTTTCTTTTCTATTTCTAACGAACTAATTGACCTGGCTCTCGTCTAAGGATAGCCTACATGCATATTAATAATTGCTTTTTTGCAGTTTTCCTAGATAATCTTAAATTAGTGACCATGGGTTCGTGGAGGTTAGGTAGGGTTTGGTGCGGTCATGTATCTTTACACATATTTATTATTAATAATTGCTTTTTTGCGTTCCCATGTGGGCTCTCCTTAGACGGGAGCCGGGTCAATTAATTAGTTCACGAAAAAAAATGCGTGCTCGTAAGGTAAAAGTATAAATGAGAAAAACCAGCATGCACTAAATCCCACCTTTTGTAGTGCTCCACAATACATTAAGCATAAAAACTACAGAATAGACACTCGATATAAATCCAGAAAAACTGCACTGCACAAAATGCGCACGAACGCACTCTACAGTTTAAAAGCAGGAACTAAAATCAAGCGAGTTGTTTTCTCACAAATTCTTAGTAGTAACGGCAGAGCAACATCGCTGTGAATGTTAGCCTTGCACCACAGCTGTCAGATTCATTTCCACTTTTTGACGTCATTAAAATTAGGTTCATACATAACAGCTGCTACAACACAACAACAGCATAAAAAGAAAGCAGACGCATTAATAAATGATATATAAAACATATGGCAGAGTAGAAGTCCAATCAAGGAACACAGAAAAGAACTCGGAACAACAACAGATTAAATGACACATAGAAAATGAAGATAATCTGTGTCCAGCTACAATATTACCACAAATGTATTCCTGACTTGTTCAAATACAATTCAGGGAGTTCAAGAAAATAATGTACCGGTCAAGTCGTATATTTAGATTATTTATCTATAAGCTCTTTAAGAAAATTTAAGACTCGTATTTTTTTATTACCCCCTTCCCACACACACACAAACACAAATACCCACCGTATTCCTTCTTAAAGTTCACTCACTGTTGATATTTAAGGTATAAACGTAGTACTATTTTTGACAAATTATATTTTAGCAATTAATTAACTTAAAAAAGCCATTCTCTTTTATTTTATAGATATTAGGTAGATTTCGAAGAAAAACTATTTATATATTTACACGCTAGCGGCCATAATTTTTAAGATATTTGAAGCAAATTTTATTATGTTGTTTCTACGCTTAATAGCTCGGCTAAGTTCGTTAATGAGCAAAATCGGCCCAAGGGGGTGGTCGGGGGAGAGGGTTGAAATTTTGAAAATATATATATCAGCCCTACCTGACGAGTAGTCCAGAGCACGGAAATTTTTGTATACTATGCACAGTTATAGCAAGGTTCACATCTTATTATTATCTTTGGTAAGAGGAAAACTTGGATTTTTTTTTCGAAGTTGTCAGAAATTATCTACACTCTGTACAAATGATAGAAGAGTAATCTTTTGACATTACAAACTACAAATAAACATATATCATATAAATATAACGACTTCGTTATGTTAATTACATAGAGTTAGGAAGAAAATAAAGAGAACATACATGATGTCACATGAAGCCAAACTCGTTTCATCGGCAGCCATCTTGTGTGGCCCCATTAGAGTCCCTCTATACCAGGTACTGTGAAGATTGCCTTTTTCGATAGAGGATGAGTGCACCTGAGAGAGGCAACTTGAAAAGAGGGTCTCTGAATATGAGGCCACATAAGATGGCCGAAATGCCTCGTCCCTTCCGTCTCTTGGCCTCATTCCCCTCTCCACCAAAACAGCCTAAGGTTCCCTCTATTTATATTCCTAACTCTATGGTTAATTAGTTGCTAAAATATGATCACAAGTGACGTCATTGATTTTTACAAGGATGTTAAAGTTTGAGGATAAACTAAAATAAAAACAACTGAATCCGAACGTAACAACATCAGGCTAAAGATGGTTGGAACGGTTCCAAGCAGTTATAGGGAAGTAACCATTTCAAAGAACGGTATTGCGGAACTGTATTGCTATTCGGAAGTTTGCACACGGAAAAATAAGTGAAAAGGAGTATAATTCGTTCATGTTGTTACTTTATAATCGAATTAATAAATATGAAGGCACAACAAAACTAAAATTAATTTCATTAGAAATACTATATATTTTGTATTTTATTTAATACGTTTCAAGTTTGCGATACGCTCTCAGGATATCCTGATTTTCAACTGGTAATGTTTCGCCCGGTACTTAATTTTTGTAGTGTAATTTTTGACACCAGAGTGGTAATGAAACGTACTAAATATTAAATAAAGTATTTATAATAAAATGAGAGAAAACAATATTTCTAATTATAAGTCATATATCCTTGTATGTCAATTCTCAATAGAACTTGTTTTTCCTAAATGTTTTCTTTAAATTGTTTTATTGTACTTCTGTAAAACACATATACCTGCCTTTATTTAAACTAGAAATTACAGTACAAATATAATTAATTTTCTCTCTTCTGCTCGGATTCACATAGATATCTGCATTTCCGTAAGATCCGTGAAATGTCTTCGGTAAATCCGCGACGCACAACGATAACAAGAAACTGAATCAGAATTGAAAATTTGGTCCAGATTGGTTTAGTATGGAAGTGGACGATCGACGTTAAGCGATTAGGGTTGATTTTCAAATACGCTTGCGATTTGGGTGAATGGCTAATTGAAACACGTGTTACACTACGAAACACCATGCGTTTCAATTGGCTATTCACCTAAATCGCAAGCGAAGTAAGCAACGCTAGCTTTCATGAAAATGAGCCCTTACTCTGGTGTATTTTCTTTTGACGCTTGCCGATCACTCTAGTATCGTTACGTAAAGCTCGATGGTACAAAAGTTTTTTTTTGTTTTTATTTTATGTTCATTGCGTAAGAGAAACATCTTGAATAATGCAAATTTTATATTCACATGCTCCACTTTCGGATGTTTCTACATTTGCGAAAAACGCACAACATTTACATAAAAAAGAAGAAGAAATAGCTCCAGCCAGAAAAATGGTGCACAAAGGTGGGCTAAAATTAAACTGTGGTATGTAGTCACGTTGTCGAAACACTTTAATTTGCAACCCACCTCACTATTGCTGTAAATGCGGTTTAACTACTTTTCTCCCCTCCCCCGTCCGTCCGTGTACAAAAGATTTTAGACCGTCGCCCTTTCTCGCTTTTCGCGTTTACAATTCTTCGCCCACTGTTAATTACTGCTAATTAGACGGCGCCTATTTGCACATCCATCTTCTCTTTTCGCGTAGGAGGAGATGTGACCAACTAAAAGATCAAGGTTGGCAACAAGAAAGTATTTATTAAAAGAAGAAAACAGGCGGAGAAACAAAGCAACCTCACCCATCCAAATCTTTCAGAGGAGGTTCATTGTTTCGCATGTCCAGTATGTACACGTAATAAATCTATGTACAAGGTGTCCCTAAAGTCACAATCTCAGAAAATACGGAGAGCTCAAAGCAAAGAATTCAGATTTAAGTTGAAGTACCTTGACTTACGATGCCATTCTTGGTGCCTTGATAGCCAAGCTATAGAAAATTGATCGTATAATCCCGCCCGTCTGTGAAGAAACTAAATCTGAGGAATAAAAATGTGTAGAGAGGTGCTTGGCGTGTTGTTGCAAATGTACTGACTAGGCTAGCTCAGAGCCACTGGAACCGTAATGGTAGATGCTGTGGTTCACTGTTGCCAACTCATTTCTTAAAAATTCAAATGTTCAAAATGTTTCCATTCTATTTTACCTATCTCCACCAAATTTGAGATAAACATTATTGAACACACACACACACACACAAAATGTGGGTGTCCATATTCCCCAAACACGATACTTGCCAGTGTTGCTAATAGTGTTGTAAATAGAAACTTCCGGTTAAAAATGAATCTTGGTTTTTTTGTTAGTTTTTTGAAGAATTACTTTTATATAGGTAATTAAGAAGAAATTCATCATAAATTAAATTCTAGATTACAAATAATTTTTGGTATATGTGAGATATTCAGGATTGACCAGTTCTCAGTGTTGTCACCTTTAAAAAACAATTTAAAAAAATCCTCCATGCCCTGCCCCAAACTTACCTTAAATATCATTCAACACAGAGAAGAAAGCTTTGGGTGTCCCCGACCTCAAGCACTCCAGTTGTCAGTGTTGCCAGCTAATTTTAAAATTCAACTTATTGAAATGCCTTTATTAATACAAATTTACATGTATGCATTGATTTACAGTAAATATGACATACATGTTCATTAGGTACTGGCACAGGTCATTACAGGCACTCCAGGCAATCGTAGTTTGTCAGGGTTGCCAAGTAATTAAAAAAATTGGGTTTCAAATTTGTTACCGTTGTACGTATCCACATTGATTTACACAAAATTTGACATGTGCATTAGGTACTGCGACAGTTCATGTGGGCACTTCCGGCACCGCAGTTGTCAGGGTTGCCAACCAATTCCAGAAAATATTTTTTTTTAAATTGCTCCCATATCGTTGAACGAATTAGGACCAAACTTTGTATTTACGTACTGGGACGCGTCATTGAGGTACTTCAGGTCACACAGTTGACAGTGTTGCCAATCAATTTTTAAAAAAATCAATATTTATTTCTTTCATTCAGTTCAACGTATCCGCACCATGCTTTGAGAATACATATTCGAACACATACTGTGGTTGTGTCCTGTACCCAACACACCCAGTAGTCAGAGTTGTCATTACATTTTTCAAATGCCCCCCCATACTGTTATGTGCCGATAGCTATTCCTATATTTTCATAAAACGCGCGAGGGGAGCCGCGGAACGTCGCTACGTTATGATACGATTTCAAATAATACTTCTCAGAGCCCTGTTCCAACAGACTCATTAGAAGAAACTTATATGTAGTTGCTTGTTTACAAGAACATTCATTAAGTATTTATACAACTCTTTTGAAATATGCATATAACAAAAAAAAAAAAAAAAAAAAAAATTTAAACTGTCCGCATTTGTATATATTTTCACAGTATGGGGCGAGGTTTGCAGCCCTGTGCATGAGAGAGCAATGTCACCGAATTTTTACAGGGAAACACAAAGTACTAGTAAACACATATATATCTCTACCCTTGAATAGAAGCAGGTTATTTTCCAGGATTTTGAGATAAAGATAATTGATTTTTGTTGATGGTAATTATGATTAAAAATATATATCTTTCTTGTATATCGTAATTTGAAATATCGTAATTAGAAATTAACGTATTGTATATACGGGATGAGAGCATATTTCGGTAAGAATTCATAGTTTTTCAGTTTACAGTGAAGATGACTTCGAAGTTGTATTATCTCTAGGAACTTCTATAATTCAAAATATTTCTTCAGTTCCCTTTACCAAATAGCTTCAGTCCATATGTCTTTAGTTAATTACTTATGGTTGTCAGGGGGAAGTAGACTATAGGAATGTGGCACCACTGAATGTTTAAAAATCCCTTCTATTGCCTCGTAAGGCTGCAGGAAAACAAATCAATAGTGAATTAGGACGAATCTGTGAAATCTTAATTCCAAATAATTACACTGATTCTGCAGCGTAAAGCATTAATACTTGTAGGCTGTGTGAAAAAAACAACAACAACCGAGATCTTGAAAAAAAAAAACATGAAAAAGAACTAAAAGAATCTTGAAGAAAAAACTTCACACACAAAAAGAAAACGTCTTTTTAAACACCATTTTGCTATCTATTTTCTACAAAATTGATTTTTAAAAATTGTTTCCATTACGTTCGACGTTGCAGCACCAAACTTGGCATAAACATTATTGGACACAATAGAAACAGTGTCCCACCCTAAACACTATGCTGTCAGCGTTGCCAACCCGTGTTAAAAATACTTAAATCTTATGAACCACAAGGTGTAGAGACTAGGTTGTGGCATCTTTGGAGAGCTCTTGGCTTCACTAGCTCAGAGTCGCCGTCACCGTCATGATCAGGCGCCACAGCCATCAGCGTTGCCTACCAATTTTATAAAAATAAGTGCTTGTTAGTGTGAAATACTATCAAGGGATTGTTAGTAGGCCTTCGCATTTCATAACCAATAAGGTACTTGACTATATGCACTCTGTATGAAACACTAGCTGAACTGACCTGTGGTTTTGAAAGCTTTATCATATACAAAGGTACTACGAAATTGAAAGCGGCACAGTAAATAAAGATATCTCAACTCAAATCTGAAGTCAGTTTCTTCTAAGGGTCTGTTCATACACGTCCACTGCAGTGGCTTGCCCAAGCCACAAGCCACTGCAGTGACTCACTCAATGGAACTGCTTCGTTTCAGTCGAACTACCCTTGCAACTGTAGTGGCTCCGTTATGCCTTGTTTACATTACTAATATCTTAACATGGTTAAAGTTAATCAAGATCATTTTAGTAACGTAAACGGTAGTTACCGTTAACGCGGGTTTCAAATTTAACCAGCATCAGCTTACGACGGTTACGTTCTTACATTAGTTATCTTAACGCAAGATGGCCGTTAAGCGCAGCTCACTTGGTGAGTTTGTTTCTTTCTTTATCGAAATATATAACATCCTAGTGGTGCGTATCACTTTTAAAGTATAAAAGAGTGATGGCAGAACTAATCTACCAAATGTTACGCTACAATCAATTCACTGTGTTCAGTAGTTTATAATTTAAACCTATAGCGTGTAAGCTTAGAGTATGGAAAAAGGAGATTCCTTACCCTAAGCGTTTCTTTTCTGACAATGGCAGTAAAAGCTCGATAACCAAGTTAGGTTCCGTAGTGTAAACGGAGCTATTTTAACAATGGTTTTTACAATTGTAACAATGTTAGTAATCTAAACAAGGCTTTAGGAAACAACAATTGGATCCGGTGTACAATGCTAAAAGTGGTTTGTGGCAGTTTCTCTCTATCTGGCTTCATTTATGCGGTAGTGTGTGTGTTAGATTCTGAGTACATATACTACAGAAAGCCACAAAGTAAGTTTCTAGCCTTACAAGATTAAAAGCGGACTCATAAACAAAGGTACTGAAGAATTTTCTTCGAGCTCTTTTTATTTCCTGAGAATACAATATTCGCCGCTGCTTGGCATTATTACTTCTTTTAATGCATCTACGCGGTCCCCACATGCAGTGTTTTCATACTTCAGGAATGTTTGTAGTCAATATGAAGTATTTTACTGCAAAGGATTCAATTGACTTCTCACCCAAATCGCAAGCAACACACGCTTTCACGAAAAGCAGCCCTTATATTGAATATTTTACGTGTTTAATGTTATGTTATTTTACGAAACAGAGTACTTGGTTTCAACATATTTTATGAAATATTTTAATAAAATCTCATCCCATACTTCTTCAGTGTTAGATCTGCCCCTAATACAACACACTATCAACAATAATTAACTTAATTATCAAAGTAATCTGAATTGCACAGAAAACTCTTTCGATGTAAAGGAATAGCTCAACGAATAAGCTCTACTTTGCCCAGCCTATAAGCACATTTTCCAAACACGCCTATTATGTTACGACTTATCTCACCTAAAATGAGAGCGACGGGTGATGTCTGCATGTTCTAGAGCCTCACTCAGTTAAATATTACCGTGGTATAAAAGGTAATCAGATTAACATTTTTTCAAGCAATTAGGCCGGCTTTTCATACAGGCGCTCGTCGCGTGCTTTGCTTGCGATTTTCATGAGAAGCCAATAGAAACTCGTGAAAAAAACCGTACTTAAAAACACGTGTTTCAATTTCCTATCCAGCCAAATCGCAAGCAACGAACGCGGCCAGCGCCTGTATGAAAAGCCGACCATAGTCTTTCTTCTTCGACTGTCACTAGAACTTATAACAGACAAGAGATGGCACCACGAGTTTATTTTGATATTGTGAGTAATGTCTGGATTTCATTTCTAGTTTTATTCTGTGGTCAGTGGTGAAACTTGGTCAAATCAATTACCTCTATCAAAAAGGGATACTGGACTGACTGCGGCCGTTGAAAATTTCATGATTACTTGAAACCAAAAGAGCGGAGAGGACTTTGGTTTGTCCACTTCCAGTCTAAACCAATATGGACCAAATTTTCTGTTCTAACTCAATTTTTTACGCTTGATATTTACGTTTTTTATTTATGTCTTAATTCATGCAAAAAACGTAAATATTACTTGCAGTATTTTCTATTATATGCAGAGTACGGTATACTATTACATGAATAACTCAGGAATTAAGACTTAAATAATAATAAAAAACGGGCCACACAGCGATAAGAAGCGTATAAAACTAAAAATTTGGTCCATATTGGTTTCGCTTCGTAGAGCTCGATGGATCAAACTCACGTAACGAGTTGTCGAGAATGGGTCCCCCCTCGTTTGGATGGATTAAGTTTATTATGACCCGCCCTGAATTTGAGTAGAGAAAAAAGCTTCAGGGAGATACTTTTTTTCATGGTGTGTGATGTGAATGTACCATTTTGTACACTCTCTTTAAACAAAATGTACCGGTGTGTATTAATTACTCTTTGAATGAATTTACAGTTGATTTTCTTTCTTTTTAAGAAAATAGTTCAAGAAGAAAGGTTCTTTGTGTCATTGGGGATCTCGACCTTCGATAATATTTCCATGCCTACGGTGTTTTCAGGATAGTTTCTGCTTGCCCAATCAGAAAATTGCTTCACTTGTCCTGCCCACAATCAATCGGGAAAATGTGCATTATCATCATCGACGTCGTACACGAGGTGGTTTCCTTTTAGCCTAAGTCACTTGGAATGTAAACAGGTGTGGAAAGAAAAGAAAATGTACAGTAATTTTGCTGCTCCTAAAATGACATCCGTCACTCCCAAAGGTCAATTTTGACATAATATGTTATTCGTTACTCATCTCTACTAGAATACGGAACACTGATCCGAACTAAATTTTGTGCACAGGCCAATGCAGTCGTTTTAAAAGTTATAATCTGACCGGAAGAAAACGTTCAGTTTACAGGGAAGGTCTGGCAACACCATTTTATCTTTTATTGTTTAAAAGCGCTTTAGGAAAAGGAAAACACATACTCATTAATGGGTACTGAAAATGGAAGGTGCTACCAAAGAAAATAATAATAAGAGATTGCTAGAAGTTCTCACGTATACCTCTATAGTAGCGACAGTTGCAGCCGTCCTGATGCTTTCAGTTTCTAACCAAGGATGTTCTAATAAAGAATATGCGTTTTTGCCAAGAATATGAGGCCAAACGTCACAGCATAGTCCCGTCCACTTAGCCCACTTTCTCCAATCAAAAACATTGTTTTATACTAACAAAGATGGCAATTGTTCGCTAACTCATCAGGTACGTCGCCTTTCGATGCTCAATTGTTTTTTGGCTTCATTCTTTCTCTCTGCATGAGATATCTACAGCAAATCCTCTGTTAGAACATCCTTGTTCCTAACCAACCAACCATCCTTCTTTATCTATGTAACTGAACGAAGAAGAACTCTTTTACCTCGTACCATGGATGTAAATACGGTAGACAGATTGACTGGCCCAATACAATTAAGCTGGGTCAACTAGACGCCGGTTTTCAATTAATCTTGCCTGGTGAATTGGGATTTACTTGCGTCTTACTGGTTGGCTTATGCCTGGGCATAGAGTTAGGAATATAAATAGAGGGAACCTTAGGTTGTTTTGTTGGAGGGGAATGAAGCCAAGAGACGGAAGGGACGAGGCATTTCGGCCATATTAACTGGCCCCATATTTAGACCCTCTTTTTCGAGTATTGCCTCTCTGAGGTGCACTCATTCTCCTATTGAAAAAGGCAATCCTCACAGTACTCGGTATAGAGGGACTCTAATGGGGCCACACAAGAAGGCTGCCCATGACCCGGAATTTGGCTTCATGTGACGTCATGTATGTTCTCTCTATTTTCTTCCTAACTCTATGTGCCTGGGTGTGTGGAAGCAAAGAATGGTTGAAGATCTAGCTAAGGAAGAGAGGAGGAAGATCGGAATATTTTAAGTACGGAACGTGATGTTCAGTTGCTTTTTTTAACAGTCTCCTTGTAAGATTGCTTCCTCTCTTCCAGTATCGTCGGTAGAGAATCGGATCATAATAGTAAATACGGTCGTGATTGTAATATGCCAAATTCTATTTTTCCCTTCACTTTTCCTCTGAAAAATATTCTTATATTATCATATCTATTATTAGGAACGATTAGCGGAGGTTAGGAAGCTCAGGTTTGGTTATTTTTTATTTTCATTATCCCCGATAATACGCCGCCATTTTACAAGTTGTCTTACGACCGTCTTTACTATTATGATCGGATTGTGTCGGTGGGCCTATGAATCTGACTTTCAGTTCATTAACTGTTTGAAAAGAAAAGGAAGTTTTTTATTAACTTTCCAATCAAGTAATTCGAATTAACGACAGGTTTTATTCTCTCACAGAAATAAGTTTAAGGCACAACTGACTTCAGCAATGAATTTCTGATAAAAGCCTAAAGCTCGTTGATATACTATTACATGATATATATTTAAAAAAATAAAAGTTTTATTTTCAAAGAATGGTTTCATACATTTAAAACAGTATTTGTATGTTTTAAAATGTAATTGATTTTTTTTTTTTACAGAAACAGTAGTGAATTCTGGTTAATTTTTATTCATGAAAGCAAGAAAAAAAAACTTCCAAATTCCACGTTTTGCTGAAATTCACTGCATTTATGCTATAATCTGTCCTCACAATACCTATATGAACTGATTATATCACAAATGTAGTGAAATTCAGTTAAAATTATGAAATTTGGGACTTTTTTTCCCCTTGTTCTATTAAAAAAAAAAGTAAAAGTAAAAAACATTCAATTTTCGTATAACTTGGAAACATTTTTTTAAACTGTTTTTATTGTGTGAACATTTTTCTGTAACTCACCCAGCAGGCAAATATTTTCAAAATGTTTTAAACATTATTTTTTTAAAAAAATCTCAGCCTTACATTCAAAACCAAAACATTTTATAAAAAAAAATATTTCCTAATATTTTCTAATTCGTATGCACAAAATACTTCCATAAATATAGTCTTATAACATTTGGTAATATTCTTAAAATAAATATTTTCGGTGTATAAATCCGTTTGGAAATATAGTCTATTATGATCTTCAATAGACTTGAGATCTTTAACATAATTTTCAAATATATTTTCTTGCTGTATACGTATATATACAATACTCTGCATAATTCTGGAAAATAGAACCATGTAAAGTAAATACTGTTAGACAGCCCACGAACTGTGACGTAACAGGGGAAGACTAATCAAGTGCTGACTAAATGACTCAGAATTGATGAGTGGCTGTGTGACCTGCAGTTTGTTGCACCGTCCACGCAAAAGATAAATTTAGCCTTCTGCTCATCCTGATGGAGTCTGCAGTTAAACAGTGTTTGTTAATGAGGATGCAGGCGTGGGTACACAAATGGATGTAGGAGGGTTCGGGTCCACCCAATCTTTATTATCCTAAATGCAAGAGTGTATAATTATTATTGTGTAAATGTAAATTTTGTCATTAGAATGCATTTTTTTTCTATGGTTCTAATAACTAATAGTCACAAAGAGGATTTTCAGCATCTCAAATGTTTCATTGTAGAAGTTATGTATAGGGCGACACAGTTTTCATTTTTCAATGAACAGTACATAGTTATTTTTTCAACAAACTTTATCACTCTGATTTTAACGTGTGAGACTATGTGTTAAGTAGTGCCATTTATTTTACATAGAAAAAAATCACATCTTGAGTTGAAGATGATGTCAACCTTCCCTAATCTACTTTTTAAGTCGCGAGGTGAAGCTTCCGCCACACGCGTTCCAATGTCTCCTGATTGGTGTGCAGCACTTCTATATATACGAATAACAATTTCAGTTCATCTAATGAACGCGATTTGTCGACGTAAATTCGTTCCTTTAAATACCCCCCACAGAAAGCAGTCGCATATAAGCAGGTCGGGAGATCGAGGAGGCCAAGAACCTGGAAATCAAATGACCACTGACTCGCTGTTTCTAACATAAGCATTGTACGTGAACAAGTGATGTTCCACCGACCACGGTTCCATGCAGTGTTTTTTCAGAAGATTTCATTCGGGTGGGGGGCACGCAATTTATAAATAATCTATATTGGCTCCAATGTACTTAAATAACAATAATGTTACTTAACGATATGTCGTACTTCCTTAGTCAACCTCAAAATAGCATGAAGAATATTTATAGAATGTGCTATTACATACGTGTTTCAGTACGCGTATTCCATGATAACTGAAATGGCAAAACCAACGGAAGAGAACCCTATACTCCGTCCACGTTACTCCCTTCCCGAGTAAAGTCCTATCAAAAATGAGTACATTCCCCTGTGTCACCCTGCCGTCTTATCTTGTTTTCTAAGCACGTAATAATGTACACTAAATATCTCAGTAACTAAATATTATCAATATAAAAATATATACAGATAGTTTATTAATTCATGTAACTTAGAAAAAAGACCTCTAAAGACGAAAATTTTCAAGATATTTCCATAATTATTTCTACAGTTGTACACAAAACCCTGAAACTTTGACACTGTGAAAATAATTTTCCAAAACTATATTCTATTTCCCGGTTTGGGGGTTAAAACTCAAATGTGAACTTCGCTTATGCAAAATCAATGTTAATTCAGAGGACCACTTTTTATTGTCGAATTTTATTAAATACCAAGAAATTAAACCAGATGGTGATTTCTGTTTATAAAAATATTGCAGCTCGAGATTGAGAGATGCTACAATATTATATAGACAGAAATCACCATCTAACTTAATTTCTTGGTGATTAACAAGGAAAACTGATCCTCTGAAATTACCATTGATTTTCCATTAAGCGAACTTCACTTTTGAGTTTTAACTCCCAAAAACTTGTTTTAGTTTAGGAAAATTATTTTCACAGTGTCAAAACTTGAGTTTTGTGAACATCTGTCGAAAATTTCATGGAAATATCTTAAGAACTTTCGTTTTTACAAGTCTATTTCACAGTTACACGAATTAATAAAGTAAACATTATTTATAAGTTGTGTTACTATGTGCACAGACTGGCACATACATAACTCAAGAAATACGATTTCCTTACAAACGCACACCGTGTGTTATGCATGGGATCATGAGTAGCCAATAGAAACTCTTGTTACACGTAGAACACCTACTTAAACACGTGTTTCAATTGCCTACTCAGCCAAATCGTAAGCAAAGAACGTATGAAAAGCCGACCTAAAATATACAACCGTAAAAATCTGAGTTAGAACTAAGGGCTCCTTTTCTTGGAAGCTTGCTTTGCTCGCGATTTGGGTGAATAGCCAATTGAAACACGTGATGTTTCGTGGTGTAGTTTTATTATGTGGTGTAACACGTGTTTCAATTGGCTATTCACCCAAATCGCAAGCAACGCAAGCGGGGTTGAAAATCAGCCCTTAAAGTATTATCCATTTGGGATTAAACCAAAACAGGACGAACGAGATTAAATGTTTTCTCTATATAGCTACTAATAGCGTATCTTGAAATACGTTACGTATAATTATTACACTAGTTAACTATTCGTCTGTTTCACATTTTGGGGATATGAAACTACAAAGTAACAACAGGAAGCTAGTGTCCGAGCTTCCCCCTACTTTTTGAAACGCTAGCACGTAGAAGAAACGAATGTATATGGTAACACTTTCTACAAACGTAAACGAACATCCTCTTAAATTTAAAAACAGCGTCTTTTCATATATGGACAAAAATAATTGTAGTTAACTTAATGACACTCATTCAGTAGTGCATACAAATGCACTCATAACTTGTTGTGGTATTACTTTGAACACTATTCCGGACACTTGAAAGAATTATGTCGTCATCAGTTAGGCGATCTGCCAAAGCAGACTAGTAGTTTGTGTTGCTGTTCCGTCTTCCCACTTTGATATTTAAATGGTTCTTTGTAAGCACGTACTTCAGTGACACCCTGGTTTTCTTTCTTGTACTATATAAGGTAGCTGAAGCACATTTCTTACACACAGCTCTGAGAAGAAAGAGAGAAAAAAATGCTGTAGTGGCAAAAATTTAGTACCGAAGTTCAACTCGAGCATTGCAGCGTAATAATTTTATACTCTATGTACTGTGTTTTAACTGCATAAATTATGTGTTGCTTGTTACAGCTGTCTTGTCAGCAAAGACAACGAATGCGTGTAAGGATCTTTAAGTCGTACATTTAAACAACACGTAGACGACACATTAGCAAAAAAAAAAAAAAAGACATTGCAATAATCCTAATTTTCAACCATTCTTTTGCAGACCATTCCACACAATAATAAGTGCTTCGTCTACCTTTTCGAGTATAACCAAAGAAAATAAGAAGAAGTGCTTGTTGCTATACGGTGCATAGTAGTAGTCCACAAAAAGACTTGTGCTGCCATCTAACGAGTAGGTCGGTGGACGGGAATAAGATCACGTGATACGGCCGAAAAATGCCATTGTCGGGAAATTATAATTTTCATTGGCTAAGATGTCAATGAATTTTTCGAACATGATAGTTGTTATGTTTCATAAGATATGTTTAATAAATTTAATATTGTTTACGTTCTATATTGGTTTATAGTATTTTTATTCTTTAAAAATAGATTACTCTTTATCTCATCTTTACCTTCTAAACTATTTTCTCTTTTCTCTTGATTTTATATCCGTTTTCGACTTAAAGGAGGTAAAAAAGTACTTACAAGTTCTTCGTCTTCGTTCAGTTACATAGAAAAAGTATGACAATTGGTTGGTAAGAAACAAGGACGTTCTAATAGAGAATTTGCTTGTAGCTATCTCATGCACAGAGAAAGAGTGAAGCCGAAAAACAACTGAGCATCTACCAAGGCGACATACCTGATTGTTTCCATCTTTGTTAGCCGAAAACAATGTGTTTGATTGAAGTAAGTGAGCTGATTGAACGGGACCGGACTATGCTGTGACGTTTTGCTTCATGTTCTTGGCAAAATCGCATATTCTTTATTAGAACATTCTCGGTTAGAAACTGAAGACATCAACTTTGACCGCACTGTCGCTACTATCGAGCACTGGTAGAAACATCTACACGTATACGGGAGAACTTCTAGCAATAACTTTTTATTATTTTCTTTGGTACAACTTCGATACTAGCGATTCTTGCGTGTGCAACGGGTATCTCCAATATTCCATACGTTGATTTCTCTAGATAATGGGTGGTACCGACTGAATGTAAGCAAGCACGGTTTACGATTTCGCAAAGTAATCGACCAGTCGGTAGGAAGTGGGAAACACACATACTATCATTTAACTGAAATTGATAGAACTATAGAATTGATTTATTAAGAAAAGACGCAAAGAGAAATAGTTTGGTATACAATATTTACTGCTGCTGGGTGCTATTATTATTAGAGTTCTTCTATACCGAGTACTGTGAGGATTGCCTTTTTCGATAGGAGGATGAGTGCACCTCAGAGAGGCAATACTCGGAAAAGAGGGTCTCTAAATATGGGGCCAGTTAATATGGCCGCAATGCCTCGTCCCTTCCGCCTCTTGGCTTCATTCACCTCTCCAACAAAACAGCATAAGGTTCCCTCTATTTATATTCCTAAGTCTGCTTATAACAGTCTAGGCCCCCTATATGTTTCTTTACGACAACATTGATACCGATGGGGCGAAAATAATTATTGAATTGAACAAAATATTCTGATGTTGAAATGAAATAATAGGCCTATATATTTTTTCTCAATAATAACGGTTTCGTGTCCATTACTTCTCATAATCGGAAGATATTTACTACTATTTTGTGTTAATGTAGGAAAGTATGCCGGAAAGAAAAAAGAAGACAGTTCCGGGAGCAAATTATTACATATAACAAAGGAATAAGAATATTTTGATTTTTACAATGTCTGACTTATTAGGCATGTAACAATGAAGTATATTTGAAACGAATATTAATTTAAAACTATCAGTTATTATTAAATTATGAAAGGAGTTTTTTGGTTCTTCCACCAGCATCTCCAACTATGAATCGCTGTTAAAATTTCAATGTTTCCTGAAGAAAAAGCAGTTTTCCAGGTAGTATCATTGTCGTAATCGCTACCTCTATTCTAGTTGGCGTGATAGTATAAAACACTGCAAGAAAAGAAACAAGTTCTTCGGTTTCTCCGTCTCCCTCGTGACGCTTTCCCAAGAGCCGGTTGGCTAATGCAAATTCTCTGAATCAAAGGAAAGGTCAAGGAACACGAGTGGCTATAGAAGAGATATTCAAATGAATGAAACACTCCTACCATCAGTGATAGTCATACACGGAACTAAACTTCGGACATTTTTCTTTTCCCCCTTCTTTTCGGCTGAGTGTAGGGGGGGTGGGTCCCCTAATCAATTACTGGTCAAGTAACTAATGAATCTTGAAACACACTACTTTAACATTTACTGAATATCGAAATAAAGAAAAATACTTCTGGATATCTGTTACATGTTGATGACTACTTCATATACGTCTGCTTCTCGAGAGTAAATAATCCAGAAACTAATGTCATCACCTCTGATGTCATAATATAGTCTAACCTGACCACTAACCTGCTTTTGCATACTCGGCATTACATGTCTGCGAAGTGTTATAATTCCAAAGCGCGTTAAAATGATAATCGTGTCTTTAAAATTCCGAATGAGCGACTAAAGTGTTGTCACATCCTGTTGGTTGGCATAGCGACCATGCCATTCGAAAAATAAATGAGAAAAAAACCGAACTAATATTGAATAAATTGAACCACCTGCTGCTTTATGCGGACGATGTAGCTTTAACAGGAGACGGTATAGATGAGTTATAAAGTAACACCAATGTGCTATAATCCGTCCACACTTAAGAGTACACTGTTGCTCTTATGGAAACAGCGATGCCGGTTTGACCGCTAAATAAGAAAACAAAACTGAGCTCACTGCAGCCTTTCTGTCACTTCGTGTTGCCCACTCACAAAGTACCTCTCACGTAAACAAAAGAAACATCTCGTTGTCTGTTTATAGCGGCCGTTCATCAGTGCGTATTGATATTTTTTAAATACTTGTTAGTTAATTAGTTATTAACAATTACGAGGTACTGAAATTAAATTTTGTCTGATGCGCCTTAACAAACTTAGATCATTCATCACGAAATCCATTCCTTTCTTTAAATGTCCGCTTCGGACAGATTGATACACATTGATGGCGCACATTAGTACGTACCAGTGATTCCACCAGATTCCCACTATGGGGGGTGTCATCCCCCAAATTCTCTAAAGCACCTCACAACTAAAAAAAAAATAAGGTAAAAAATCTATAAAAATCATGCAAAACTGAATTTACACCCACCCCAGATTTAAAATCCTGGCGGAATCCCTGGTACGTACTCTTTGCCGTTTTACCTATCTGCGCGTACTCAGTAGTCAGGAAACACTACTAGAATGAAGACAATAATATCTTATTTCCCAGTTATGGAAAGTTTCCATAATGAACATTACATTAGAACACATTCTTACAGCACGGCGTACAAATATACAAGTTATAAAAAAAATAACAGTAAGCGCACTTAAATGTTGTAGCAATAATTATAGAACAATCTTTTCAGTTTGAGATCTTTTGTCTTGACTAAATGAATTTTGTACGAGTTATAAATCCAGCAGACTATGATGTAAGAACACTGAAACTGCTGATAACAACTTCGATGATATTAGTAATGCCTTAGTTAAGTAGTAGTAGAGTTGTATATTTTCATATTTTAAATTAGTAATGTTTTAAACATATTTAGATACTGTTCACGAAAGTACGTTGATAAACGTTTTCTTTCATATACACTTGAGGATGAATAATATCTACTGGTGAGAATTAACATCACCTGTACTAATCTGACCCATGCATGATGCACATGATACGGTCATAGACTTCATAATAGAGGTCTATAATGAGGTCTATGATACGGTCTCGAAGCCTTCTTTAAAAATGAAATCACTGAAGATAGGCGAAGGTT
>JAGDQP010013635.1:25771-47277 GCA_022664845.1 Lepisma saccharinum
CCCAAAGAATCCATCACATTTTTACAGCATTTTTTATTCCATTGGTTGAACACAGTTTTCCTTTTAGGAAACTTTTTAATTGCATCTAAAGTGTCAATGTTGGTAAATCGTTACAAGGATTTTAATTGGTATGTACAGTATACTTACACGTATTGTATATACTACAATGGAGGGTTCAAACATTTTAATTGCTTGAGAAATGTCAGACCTAACAGTTTGTTTATAAATATTTCTAATTGCAAAAGCTTGGTAAATAACTGAGCTGCTCAAACTGAACAGGCACACGGATACCAATATAACCAATGGGTTGTTATTAGTCTGTTTGTGTCCGGCTACTCATAATCGTATAAACATCGAGTCCTTAGGGCCAGTTGTACAGATTTTTTAGTCCTTAGTTAATCCCATTGACCTGCACGTAATGATACTGGAGTGCTGGATTAGTATTCCTAAAGATAGACGCCAGAGCAAACAATTAGACTCGTTCATCCATCTTCGGTTTAAGGATAATGTTAAAGAACGATTTCAAACAAAAGATGGCAGCACTATCTCCGTATATATCTAGTGTATTTTTATAGTTGCATGAAATTTCAATGCTGCTCCTACAAATTCAAGCCAATATAAAAATACATTAGAAATATACGGAGATAGTGCTGCCATCTTTTGTTGAAGATTAATCTTAATGTAAAATGAATCAAACTTTCAGTTTTAAGTAAAAAAACTCAGATTTTTAGGCTAGTTGTCGGTGTGCGATCAGTTTTTTTTTATTTGTATTAATTCTTGATTAACAATGTACTGTGCATATAAAGTTGCTCCCATACTATCGCGACCCTTTTTCCTACCTAAAAGGTCGCTATGGTATGGTAAAGTTCACGTTATTTACAAGAATAAATACATATTTAAAAAACAACAACAAGGGGTGGGGGTATTACTAACTCAAGGGTGTAGGCAGGAATTTTCCCAAAGGGGGCGATATTAAGAGAACATTATATATATATATAAATTCAATCCACTAGTGGATGAGGCCTTTCCCCGAAGGGAGCAGTTGGTCTACTGCTTCCACGCTGACTAGACGGGTTGGGAGAGGAGAGCAGAAGCTCTCACTGTGATCGCCATTGTCTTTTATTCTCAGCAGCTCGCCAATTGTCCTCACGATGCTGGGTCAACACGGAAATTTTTTAACCCCCACCGGGAATCGAACCCGGAACCGCTCGCACTGAAGTCGAGTGCGCTATAGGCTATATATATATATATGTGTGTGTGTGTGTCACTGTTACCGATATGGGAGAAATTTACAGATGAATCATGAAGAGGTGCAAGTTATACTCATTTATTTATTTATTACATCTATCGTTTGTAATGGTAATGCAAGAAATTACACAGCAAGAAATGGCGGTGTTAACACTTTTTGGTGTCCCAGGGCGACCATCACTTGTTTGTGTAAAATCAACATAACAAAATGTTGTTCATTTCGGTGATTCAACACAATGGATGTGCTTTTAATGCTGATTCAACACAATATTAGTACTATCATAGTGTTGAGGGGTCACCGAAATCACACAACAAATGGTGTTAACAAAAAATAAACGTGGTCTGCTCGGGACACCGAAAAAATGTTTAATTAACAGTCAATTTTTGCAGTGTATCAAATTCGCCATTTATGGAAAAGTGGAAATTCCCAGCCACTTATAGATACTTCCCCGAAACCTTATTTCCTTCCTACTTTCTAGGAGAGAACTTGTTAATAGTTTGTTGAACGATATAAAATAATTTCAAACATAAAATAAGATTGAAATCATCATAATAATGTCAAATTAACTTAATGAAATCTGAACTCAAAACACAGTACAAAATTTTTTAACAGTGACTTCTCAGTAACGCCAGACACTAACATATCCAACATCTTTGAATAGTCGGGATCATCAAATACCTGGCATGTTAGAACTCGTTGTTTATTACAATAGAAATTAATGTGGTGAGACTATAAGATAATTTGAGGTCACAAAAACCGAGATGGAATAGCATGATCAGGATTTCAATAATTCAGGCAAATTTAAAACGGCGAGTAATAGCACTTTTATCAAATCTTGTGTTGGATGTCGAAGAATACAGAAATAGCATATTTTAACAATCGTTAATAGATAATTTATTTGCAAGAATTCCTATGGAAAAAAATGTTTGGTAGGTAAACTTTCTGTTCTGCATTCTTCCGGCATCATGCATTCGGCTTGAGCCAAAATTATCTAACGACCTTTCAAAAGTTCAAATTCAGATTCGCTTTGAGAGCCCTTGGTAATCAGGGTTCAATGTTTTAAAAAAATAGTAAAAAAAAAAATAATGGACAAATCACAATCAAGAATGGCATATTAGAAAATGGGTTCGTTAATTCTTAAGAATATCTATCAAATGAAGTAATCCATAATTTGAAAATATTTGTTATTGATGAGAAGTCCTGGACTATGCCGGCTTAAGTTTGTGACCTTCAAATATCTCGGCTAAAAGAATTAGCTTCAAAACGAAATAGCTCATTTCATTAATGCTAATGTTAGATGAGTCGCTTATCAAAATTTCAGTGTTTTTCTTGTTTGTTCAGTATTTTTAAAAATTAAATTATTTAAATAATGTGTGTCTTACGATTTGGCTTACTCGTGCTTTTTAAACTTTGTATATAAATGAGTGTGTCTGTGTGTCAAAGCGAGCGAGAGACTTCTTTTTTATTTGCTTTTTAGAGGAACTGCTTCAACTTCATAAAACAGAGTACGTTCACAAGAAATAAAACTTAGATAATAGAACAATAATAGCATTCATGTTTTTACTTTAAGCGGGACGGCAATACATACTACAGGGATGCATTACGACGTACAAGCTCACGAAAAGAAATTAGTTCATCTGTTCATTCGTATGCGACACCGGTTAGCACCTGAACCAAAACAGAGAGAGAAAATGATTTCAAATTCAAATTAACCCGAATTCAATATAACCAGCCGTTATTAATCTGGTAATACTACAATCACTCTCTATGGCATTTCTGTATTATATGAACTCGGCCTCTAAGTCACACTAGCGGCTAAACAAAAGCAGATAAAGAGAAAATGACTTCAGATTCGATTTAAGCGCTCTCTATTTACACAGTCTCTTACAATCTAGCAACACTACAATCTTTGGTTGCGGTATTTTGCACTATATGAACTCAAAGCTGTAATGCACGCTTGTGCCTCAATGAAAGGAGATAGGAAGAACCTGACTTCAGATCTGAGTTCAGCGACCAATGACAAGAAAATCTCTCCTCACAGTCTTTCTATACAATATGCACTTCTGGGTAAACTAAGCATATCCAACTAATGCTTTGTTTAGATTACTAAGATTATCACGAAATAACTTACGTTTAGACTACGGAACTTAACCTGGTTATCGTGCTTGTACTGTCATTGTCAGTAAAGAAACAGGTTACAGGCTTAGAGTAAGGAATCTAATTTTTCCATACTCTAAGGTTACACGGTAGGAGTTTAAATTACAAAAATACGAACACAAATGAATTGATTGTAGCGTAACATTTTCTAGATTAATTCTGCCATTGGTCTTTTATACTTTAAAAGTGATACGCACTAGTAGGATGTTATATATCTCGAGAAAGAAAGAAATAAACTCACCAAGTGAGTTGCGCTTAGCGGCCATCTTGCGTTTAGATAACTAACGTAAGAAGATAACTGGCGTTTACATTACTAAAATGATCTTGGTTAACGTTAACGATGGTAAGATGTTAGTAATGTAAACAAAGCATAAGACTTTCATTTCAGATTGAACTGAATCAAATTCATTTAGGTATCTATGGTTCAAGGCCGGGATTGGATAGGGTTAAGGATGTGAGGAGCCCAAAGTTGATGATACCATCCCGCCATTTGTCTGGTGTAACTAAGGAAATCCCTCGCTAAAACCTCAGTCAGGAAGATCGGATGATAGAATCGAATCAATGACCTCTAGAATGCAAAGCCAACATCCATCAATTGAGCTACGGCCGCTCGGCAAACGTAAACAAATAATTATCACTAAAATTGTTAACCTGTCGCTTTGAAATGTTTAAATATGTTTAACAGAATCTAAATAACGAAATGATTTATTATAGTGATAATCTCAATATTTGTTCATATTTCTATTATAGAGTACAGGAAGGGTCGATGTTCGATATTATAGAGTGACGTAAGCTAAAGATTAAGATATTGATTTTAAAGAACACACCCATATGACGGAAACGCTTTCCTGACTTTTGTACATTAGTTCATATCAGGGAAAGAATAATGATCTATGATAAGACACAGTGTATTGACTTCCGATTATTATGAAATTATTAAGATTGTGCTTACGTATAGAATACTTGAACAAACACAATATTTCTAGTTATGCAGTAAAGTGTTGAGTAAATCGTGTTTTGAGAACACAAATTGTAAATTTCACCACTTCTGAGGGAACGGTAGTGATCCTGCTATTTATCCATAGAAGCGAATATTCTAACTCAGGATTACATCTGATTTCTTCAATCACACCAGAGGAAAGCTGAGATTGTACCTGAATCGTACCTTGAATTCTTTCTCCAAAGATCAGTAATATCTTTTTTTCTGCAAAGGTGAATGTGATCCGAAGAATTTTTCTATAGGGAATTGAGGTATTGATTTACATGAAATAAACTTGATGTAATGAAATACGATATCGTATAATTAGGGATCCGAAAATTACCTCTGACTAAACAAGTACAACTTTACAATATTTTAACCTTTACTTGTTCAATCAAATCGCTACAATCCAGATGCAACATCGTTTTCTATAGGTACAAAGGCGAGAGCGGACTGCAGATCTTGAGTCATGGTCTTCCTTACATCGATCTTCATAAGCTTCAGCTTAAGAAAGCTGCTCTCGGCAGACACAACTCTAACTGGAATCGTGGCTATTATTCTTAGTGCAATATAACTGTTCGGTTATATTGTACAGAACCTTTTTTTTTTAAATATACACATCATTTATTTTCAAAAAACGAAAAAAAAATCGGTAAACTCCTAAACCTTGGTATCTACTTAATCAACTATGATCAACTACTGTGATGTGATCAACAAATTACACTTTGAAAATAAACTAAACGCAGTAAACAAACGCTAAGATTGGTCATTTATTTTTAGGCTACATGACCTTTCATGAACTACAATTACAGTATAAATAGGTGACTCCAGGCAGGCCAAACTACTAATTAATTGTTGGTAACGCGGGACTTTCTGGGCGCGGGGTCCTAGGCAGTTGCCCGGTTCGCCCGTACCACTCTCTCATTGCGTCCACTCTTGATCCATTAGGGCTGTTTTCCTTGCAAGCGTCGTATTTTAATTGGCTACTCACCCTAATCGTAAGCAAGGCACGCTTGCAAGAAAAGCAGCCCTTAAAGTTGAGGAGTGAACTGTCCTAATTTCTACTTTTGATTGTTTTGAGGAAGAGGTGTTTCTATGTTCACTACTTCTAGTTTTCGATTATGTCTTTTTCCTGCACAAGGAGAGGTTCCTTTCTACTCCTTTGTGTCCCTTTCAGGGCACTTTATATCCCCCTGTGGTTTATGCAACCACTTCACGTAATAGCTAGTTAATGGAGGTGCCAATAATTTTATTTCCCACAGTTGGCAACCCAAATCAAATATAATTTACGTCGAAAACAAAGAAAATAATAAGAAGTACCTCTTGCTGTACTGTGCATAGTATATAGAAAGACTTGTGCTGCCATCTGACGACTAGGTCGGCGTGATACGGCCGAGAAATGCAATTGGCGGGAAATTATTAATTTTCGTTGTCAATTAAGTTTTCGACCATAATAGTCGTCACGTTTCATAAAATAAATGTTTAATAAATTTAATAATGTTTACGTTCTATATTGGTTTATAGTCTTTTTTATTCTTTAGAAATAGAACTTATTTCATCTTTGCCTTCTAAACTTAAGGCTCGTTTTCAAGCCTGCTTGCGTTGCGTGGTTTGCTTGTGATTTTGGTGAATAGTCAATTGAAACTCGTGTTACAACACATTATAAAACTACACCAAGAAACACCACGTGTTTCAATTGGCTACTCACCTTAATCGCAAACAAAGCAATGCAAGCGGGCTTGAAAATGAGCCCTCATGTTTTCTTTTAGTAATATAAAGGTAAAAATATTCTTCCAAGGTACTTACAAGTTTTCTTCTTCGTTCAGTTACAGAGATAAAGAATGACGGTTGGTTGGTTAGAAACAAAGATGTTCTAATACAGGATTTGCTTGTAGCTATCTCATGTGCAAAAAATGAAGTAGAAAAACAACTAAGCATCGACCAAGGCGACGTACCATTAGGTTAGCGAACAACTAGAGACTAGAGAGCTTCTTGTCATCTTGGTTATCCGAAAACAATGTTTTTGATTGGAATCAGTGGGCTAACTGGGCGGGACTAACTGTGAAGTTTGGCTTCATGTTCTCAGCAAAATGGCATATTCTCTATTAGAACATCGTTGGTAAGAAACTGAAGACCTCAATTCTGGCCTCAACTGTCGCTAATATCGAGCACTGGTAGAGACTTAATATGGACGGGTAAACGTGAGAACTTCTAGCATTCACTTCCTATTATTTTTCTTTGTCCAAAACTCATCCGAAATCGAATAAGGTTGATAGCGGAAAATAGTTCGTCGATCATATTGAGGTACTGTTCGTTACCAAGAGTCACTATATTAATGTTTGATCTTTTTGATATCTATAGAGTAAAATATTGATCTTTCAAAGCAATATCGATAAATAAATAAAAAAAAAAAAACACACACACACACACACAAAACCGCTAAACTTGAGACTAAGTACCACACAAAGTTTTATACATATGATAAAAAGATACTGTAGTTACTGCCTACTGGTACCTTCCTAACCTAACCTAATTAAAGCTAATTTAACATTTATAACTAACGGTAACAACTAGTCATACTCGATACTACCAATAAAATATTAAAATTACATATTATAAAACTGAACTTACTTCATGTAAATGATTCCTAAGAGAAACCGGTTAACACTGTAATCACTGCATTAGAAGTGCAAATAAGAATTAACACCTGAGTATCATTCGCATATCAGAAGCAGTGTTGCCAACAGTAAACTATTACAATTCGCTAACTCAAATTGTAAAGTGTTTGAAATGCTATATTTTTAATGGAAAACATCGCCACCCTTGTGTTTAGATCACATATAGAAAGTGGTTAAAACCCTAGATCAACAATAGAAAAATGATTAGTTTTGTTTGCTAAATGAGATTCCAGCAAGAGGTTAGAGTAAGCCACAAAGTGGGCAGGTTAGCATCACTGATCAGGAGTATTTTTTCCGTACAGGAAACAAAAAAAAAAAAAAAAAAAACTAATTCTTTCTCTTCAGATTCTGCTTTCTATCGTAAGTTAGGAACCAAAAGATATGATAAAACAAGTCTTTTAATATCGTCTCTCTACAAGACAATGGATCCGACCTTAGTAAACAACTTTACCATCCCTGTGTTTTTCCTTTTTTAAAGTTAATGTACGGAGGTAAACATGTACAGGCATGTATTTCTTGCCTTTTTGAATAAAAATAAACAACAACAAAAAGGAAAAGTGAAGATAAGCCAAGGACAAAGGAATCGGAGCACGACAGAACATCGAGAACTCAGCTGACTGGAGTTCACTTTTTATGTTATTTTGTTTTCATTTTTTATATTAAGCTACAATGCAGCCAAGAATTTCAATTCACACACCGGATATCACTTTCCCGTGTTGAACCAAGGCCACAATGCCAATTAAAAGTGACGGGAACGGACATAAACAGGTGTCAACAACTACTTTTTTTTAAAGATTGGAAATAATAAAAAAAAAAGTATTCGGTTTTAGCTTCCTGCAAGATTGAGTTTCCTTCGTGTAAAGCATCGAGCTCTACGTAAGGATACTGGAGTGATCAGCTAGTGTCAAAAGATGGACGACAAAGCAAATGTTTAACTTCCATCGTCCACTTTCAATCTTATCAAATATGGACTAAATTTTCAGTACTAACTTTTTTTTTTGTTATCGCTGTGCTGGTCATTTACATTTATGTCTTAACCCTTGAGTTAAGCACGTCCCGTACTTTGGATATAATGGAACATGGTGTAAATGTTATTTACTTTTATAAGAATAAATAAATTAAGAATAATTTATAAGAATTAAGGCATAAATTAAAAACGGTCCACACATCGAAAACAACCCAAAAAAACTGAGTTAGGACTGAAATTTTGGTCCATATCGGATTAGACTGGAAGCAGATGATCGTGATTAACTATCCCCACCTTTCCCTGGCTTCACATATTCGTTATTTTATTAATGGCATCGATCAGTACAGTATCGCGTTTTAGATGGAGGTCAATGTAATGTACTGACATATGACGTCGTGACGATGTTACGAAACTTCGCATTTACAAAATAATGGTCACAGGGACTTTTCTTATCACATTCTTTCTTTAGTTCATAATGGTTCGTGTTGTCCTTAAATCTTACAACGTTAATTTAACTCATTTCCCAACGTCATACAATGATGAAATTTTGCACAGCGACGCAAGTCGAGTGACAATATTCCATTGTTTCTTTCATATATTTTTATATATTTACATACTTCATTTGGATTTAGATACGGTAGACGGATCGACTGGTCCAATACAATTAAGTTTGGTCAACTTCATGGGTCATTTTGACGCCGGTTTTCGATTAATCTTGTCTGGTGAATTGGGATTTATTTGCGTCTTATTGGTTGGACTACACGTGGGTGTGTGGAAGCAAAGAATGGATGAAGATCTAGCTAAGGAAGAGAGGAGGAAGACTGTAATATTTTAAATAAGGTACTGTACAGAACGTAATGTTCAGTTATTTTTTTCATCAATTTCACCTTCCAGGTGATTATGGCTTGTGCTGGCTTCAATTTCGGGTCACTAGAAGTAGATCCGTCTCCCGTATCGAGATCCATGTACATACTTTAAAAGCATATATATATTAATATGGATTTCTTTATTCTAAAATAATTACGAGACTGCAACGATGTTGGGTTTGACTGGTTGAAGAAAACTTTAGGATTTGGGCCACAAGACGTTAGCTTGAGAAAAAGTATAAAAACACCGAAATAACTCGAAAAAAAATAAATTAAAAAACTTTTTAAATACATACTATTCTTAAACAATTTTTTACTAAAAAGTAAAAAAAAAAAATGTAAAATTTTGGTAAACTTTATTTTTATATGGGCCAGTCTAGTAACTTTGGACTTCGGCCCGTCACGATTCGCCTTTAGCTGTTAAGTGTTAAAATCCACACCTATGACCCTGCCGGGACTCGAACCCGGGACCTTCGAGCCGATGGCCTACCGCCGCAGACCGTTCGGCCACCCGGACGGCTATAAAAAATGTTTACGCATGACTTTAAAGGAAAGCATCGGGCGCGCCAATTCAAAAATGTATAAGTGACTGTATATGAGAGCGCGCCCCATGCTTTTCTTTTTAGTTATGCAAAAACAAAATTATTTTTTTACTTTTTAGTACGAATTGTTTAAGAATGTCTTTTAAAAGTTTTTTAGTATTTTTTTTATTAGTCAAGTTACTTGAAATTTTCAGGCCATCTTTCTAACATTTTTTCCAAAAACGTTTCGTAATTTTTTTACAGTGTAGAAACCTAATAGAAATAAGAAAAAGTTTTATTCTATTAATCTGTTTATAGCCGAAGCTACCTTCTCGGCAATCATTGGAATGATGGGTTGGAGGCACCAGGTAAAAACCTGTCAGAACTCGGAACCATTCCATAGCGAGACGCAAACGCGAACGCTAAGCCAGCATGTATGATAATAAAACAGTTCTGCAATTGAAAATAATCGTATGAACTAACCGTCTCACTTCACTCGATGGCGAAACCAGAAATGTAAACAGCTAAACACTCCTCCTAGTCAATCCATCAAGATACGGCTGTCGGAAGATGATGTTTCGCAACAGCTGTAAAACATCAGAAAGCTCTCCGCTATCAGATGTTGCCCTCAATTTCCACAGATAAGTGTTAAACTCTGCAGTAGAACAACGAGAGGGGTGAGAAAGTGATACTATGTCGTGCAATAGATATAACATTCAAACCAATCTAATTCATTTATTAAACTTTTTACTCTCTGAGTTCTACCTTTACACAAAAGGGCAAAACTTCCTTAATATATATCATCATCATATTCAGCCGTTTTCTATCCACTGCTGGATGAAGGCCTCCCCCTTTTCTTTCCACATATCTCGGTCAGCTGATATCCTCATCCATGTAGCTCCTGAAAAACGTTTGATTTCATCTACCCATCTTACATTTGGACGTCGTCTCGGTCGTTTCTTTTCTCTAGGAATCCACTGTAGTACATTTGTCTTAATATATATATATATATATATATAAAAGGGTTTGAAACCTGGCGGAGGATACAAATGGTTCGAGACCCAAATTAAACTGAAGGTCCTATTCTTAGGATATCATCTTCACCCAATGGAAGACAATGGGAAACAACCATCGTTTCAGCTTGCCCTGGAACTTTGGAAACATAGATTTGCCCCCAGGAACAACACCCATCAACATAATTCTCCTGAGAGAATAAAACCTCTTTAAACTGTCTCTCAAAGTTGCTCAACTTTCAAAAGTGTCGAACTGATATAAAGGCAATACTCCCTATCAAATACATGTAGGATTGTAGGCCTAATGTACAATTTCAGATTCTTTGAAAAGTTTCTCAAATAATAGGGGTGTCCATGATAAAGGGACGTTTAAAGTAAGGGGTGGACACCAAGGGTGGGCCCTTGTGGATCATGGTCCAGCCGAAAGCATTCTGACACAACGTGAATACTGATCAAATAGTTAATGGTCCATAGCCCACACTTGGAGTAATCTGGCTCCACCACTGAGTTAAGGCTGATTTTCATGAAAGCTTGCTTTCCTTGCGATTTGGCTGAGTATAGCCAATTGAAACAAGGGACTCCACAGTCGAGTGTTTAGAGCGATGGACTCATGTCCGCGTGGTCCCGGGTTTAATTCCAGGCTGGAGTCACACTTTTCGGCTTCCATCCAGCGTCGTGAGGCAAATTGGGGAGTCACGTCAATAAAGACGTGACGGCCACACTCGGTCTGGTAAGCCCTGATACGCCTGTTCGTGGTTAGGTACGCGCACTGCTGACCACACGGCCGTTACTCAGGTGGACGTAGTTCCACCGAACACGGACAGATGGCGTTGGGGCAGGCTCAGGGCCTATCGGCCTGTTACGCCAGTGGTTTTTTATAGCCAATTGAAACACGTGTTTTATTGAGTGTTTTATTGTAAGGTAAGTATAGCCAATTGAAAAACGTGTTTTGTTGAGTGTTTTATTGTAACGTAAGTGTAACACCTGGTTCAATTGGCTATTCACCTAAATCGCAAGCAACCTAAGCTTTCATGAAAATCAGTCCTTATACTCTATCTGGTAAAACTAAGGTTAAAAAAACGCAGAATTTTTTCAAGTGCGGACCAGTTTTATTAGTTGATATATTAAACGGACCATCCTGCGCCTGCTCAAGGTCCTACCTTGAGGACCACCTGTGGTCCGCGGACCACAGTTTGCGTAACGCTGAACTAGAGGAATTCGTAAGTTTGAAGTTAATTCTGCAATTCAGAATTCTCCGGATTCCATCGATTTCCCATTTCTCTAAGGAATGGTCCACGAGCCCTTGTGCGATCTGTTTTTCGCCTGGTTCAAGTACACAAATAAAATCGGCCACTTCAAGCCTAACGACAAAATTATAATTATTATCGCATGTACACTGATATTCATAAAAGTGGACAATGGAACATTTTGGCAACAATACCGGCCCACTATTTTATGTAATAAAGTATTTGCGTATTGGCCTTGTCAAGTTGATAATATCACATTGTGCATCTTTTCGGATTTTCAAGATGTTCTATGTACCATTTTCTTTGACTCATACTGTACTTCATATCACGACTTCTACTGCTCTTTTTGTTAAGAAATTTTATCCTTAAAGGAAGTGTAAGTTTCAACACAAGGAAACGGGATTGAAATGGATGGTTAAATCAAAGCCTGGTACTGTACGTAATCTATATGCGTGCATGGGTAAGTGTAATAATTATGGATAATTATGCATTCGCCTTTGTATATTTTTTGTATGCTTACATACTTTTCAATTTTTAAAACATACTAGCATGGCATGCATATCTTCAGTGCCAGAGACGGCTTTGTTTGTGTTAACTATGCCATGGAACATTTTAATACAATACATAAAAGATTATCGTACCAAGACCTTAGGAATTGCATTACATAAAACGCCTCATTAAATTTGCTTCAGTTCTCCATGACTCCCAGTAAAAAAAAGGTTTATTTTCGCTCTAATAGTGTATTAATAAGGAACATGTATAATTACTTCAAGTCGGAAGCCAAATATTTTGATTGAGAACATAATTAGGCGATTGAGGCTGGGTTTTTGTTTTTAGAGGTGTCCAAGCGACAGAACCCCCCGCGGTGAGTGCCTTCATCAATCTTCGAAGTCTCATTTAGCGGTGGCAGTTAATCAAGGAGATAACGAAAGCCATCGCTAACAACAACTTTCCTAACTGGGAAGTTCATTAAGAGATCTCAGAGAGAAAGCATTTTTCACGGCATCACTTTAGAATGCTCTAACACTACATAATGAGGAAAAAGGCACACAACACTCGACGACAATTTATGACAATATGTGATATAAAAAAATACATCGATTTACACACTTTTGTAGTGTAGCAGCACAAATAATATCGATATGTTTCTAATTAGACTGACAGTGAAGGCGAAAAATAAACTTTGATACACTATAAAAAATATCTTGCACCATCTTAAAAGCATTTTTTTCCCCACATGTCAAATAGGTCAATTTGAAATCACTTCGTGTATCACTACCAAACACTATTTGAAAACTTTGCAATGGGATGCGTGCCGGATGTCACTCGCGGGTCACCTATTGAGTAGACCTGATATATATGTAATCCATTATTTAATTCTTACATCGCAATCATTCTTTCATTTCATTTTTTAAAAGGAAAATTAAATTACGCATAAACATTAATTCTTATATGGATTATAGAAAGAGATTTTAAAACTTCAGCATAAAAAAATAAAACTTAAAAAATATACTTTTCCTTAAAAAAGAAACAAAATAAAAGAATTCGCACTAAAAAGTAAACATAATTTTGTTTATGCATGACTAAAAAGAAAAGCATAGGTCGCTCTCTCATAGCCACTTTATAAATTCTTCAATTGGTTTTTCTTTTTCGTCGTGCATAAACATTTTTTTCTTTTCTTTTTAGTATGAATTGTTTAAGAAAAGTGTTTTTAAAATATTTTATTATTTTTTTTAAAGTTATTTCGGTGATCGGGTACTTTTTCTTAGCAGATCTTGTCACCCAAACCGTAAAGTGTTCTGCAACCAGTCAAACGCACCATCGTTAGAGGCTAGTATTTATTTTAGGATAGAGGAGTTTTTACTAACAAAAAATAAAATAAAATGCTTTTAAAATATATAAAAGTAACACTGGAATATTGTATTGGCACCCGACTTACGTCACTGTGCAAAATTTAATCACAATATGATGTCGGGAAATTGGTTAAATCAATGCCGCAAGATCTGAGGACACGATGAACCATTGTGAATTAAAGAAAAATATGTATGCACTGACACATACTATTGTAAAGTTCTTTTGTTTCACTTCTTTCAAGGAGGTCTATGTAGTTATTAATTTCTCAAAGTACGTTTTCAGACATTTCTTTGTGTGGTAAGTTTGTTGATTTCTGTTTAAGTGTAATGGTTGCTATAGCTACATCGTAAGAGGGAAATGGTTAATGCATGAAATACAGGGCAATTGAAAAAGACTGCCAGGATTATAAACTGTTATTATATATACAAAAAAAGTATTTAATGGATATACACGTGTGGCGTCTTAAAATGTTCAGAGTTTTAGACTTACCTTAGCAATTTCGATATGTATCTCTACAGACATCTAGACGATATTCTACCTCCTGCCACGTCTTCTGAATCGTGTCTGGAGTTGTAATTGCTGCAGCGATCCTCTATCTTCTAATCCTCGACTGCACATTAAGGTGTTCGATGGTTCTTATCTTTTCAGCGTACACAAAGTTTTTAATGCGTCCGCACAAAAAAGTCCAGTCGATTGATAAGGTAAAACATGAAAGAATATATTCTCCAATGTTCAAACTTTCCTAGAATAGATCTTTCACCAGTTTCTTTGCTCTGTATGAACAATGACTCTTCGTGAATCTCCTGTCTCAATATAAAGTAAAGCCGGGAGAGATTGTGCTGTAGGACAGGTTGCGCAGATCCTGGAAGAAATTGGACTAACGTGTTGCAAGTAAAGTACAACTGAATACGTTACTGACAAACTCGTCAGTTGAAATCCTGTGTTGATAGCAGGTGGTCGCTAAAACTTATCATTACTTTTTGGTGTCTACATTAGAAAGTGAATCCTTAAAATTTCTTAAACGTTGTGTATATTTTCAAACAAAATGTTTTACTGTTAAAAAAAAATAATCAAGGAGTATCTGAGCTAGCTTTTTTGTCAGAACTAGCGTTGTACGAAGTTTGCGGTCATTCTGCAATTTTGCACCAAAGCCATGGGGTGCGCAATCTCTCCTCCCTAATTAAGATAGTTGGTTCAAACGTCAAGTAGGAGAGATTGAGTAGTATATTCATTTAATACAACGAGAAAAGAGATTGCACAAAGGTATGTATAAATCCCCCAGTAGCACATAAACGTTGAAAATACGTGGATTAAACGTTAGTACCGAAACGTTATTTTAACGTTGTAAATGCACCGAAATGTCCGCCTGTTCAACGGAGAGGAAACTAGTTGAAATCAAGAAGCGGCTTCAGTTGACCAAAACAGAGAATGGTATTTGTCTATTCCTACACACACATATAGTTGCATTTTGTCCGTTGCTTTCATTATGATATACAGTATTAATTTTCCAACAGTAAATAATCCCAGTGACTGCTGTGAGGTTCGGAGCAGGAACATTCTGCAGTCCTCGTTGGTAGCTCGACGCGTTGACCACTTATCCACGGATCCACCTTGAGAGTTCACTACTTTTTTACTTTATCTATTAACAGACAGTCTAGAAATGCAGTTGCTACGCGTCCTTTCACCATCATGTAAGAATAAGAATAAGGAATACTTTCCTTCTTTCTTGTTATACACATTTTTTCTTCTTTAACACTTTGAAGATCATCGCTGCACTATTAAATTTGTATTTCTCAATATGTGTAATATGTCAACTCAGAAAATCGCATATAAAGTGAAATCTATGTCATAGTTGAAAACACTTTACATTAACTCCGTATCAACGAAATTCAATCTTCGTTGAAATACAGTTCAATCAGATTCTGTTTTCAACGTACACATGAAAATATAAAAATTAGTTTGTGACATTCAATTACTTTTAATTTATATATTTTTAGATAACATTAGTAAGAAACACATTATACCATAGTTGAAAATAACATATTGAATACACGTTGTATTAACGTCTTATCAACGCAATGACGTCTTTGTAGAAATATGGTTTAAAAATAAACGTAATTGTTTTCAACCGATAACGGTTAATCAACGAATTTAACCTAAAATCAACGTTCAAAACACGTATGTGTGCTACTGGGGTCAGGGCTAGATTTTGGTGTCATTTTTGGTCCTGACCCAGTACTTGACAGAGAAATGCTCTGTGTGAAGAGCATAAAATCCTTTTCTTCTGTCCACTTCCGATTGTATTAATAAAGTTTATCCACACTTTCAAGAGTAAGAAATACAACATTTAATATGAATATCCAGGCTGCTTCTGCTTTACATAATCACTTTTTTTTAAATTCAACAGTTTATAATGTTTTGAATAACCAAAAGTAGTTTCTATTTGGTTCGTTCTATCGAATGTTATCTTATTCTCATGCGCATACTCTCCTACTCATGTGCGCAATCTTACCTACCCTAGTAGGAGAGACTGCGCAAATTAAGGGTTTTGAAAAAAAAATCATTATCATTAAGCATACAATGACTTATATCAAAGATCAATAGAATGTAACTGTGTATAAGACACTAAAGAATATATTGTGTAATTTTTTAGACGTTTGCAGACAATATAGAATTTAAGTGTTTTTTTTTTAATTGTGCGCCTTTTCTCTCAGCTTTACCTTATTAGTAAGGGTTTGATCGTCCTTCAAGACTGACTCTTCGTTAAGTCCACTGCCCCTTAGAAATATTTGTAAAAAAAATATGCACGAATAACAACTGACTTAGATGTATAAACATATAGTAGCTTGATAGTGCTAAGTCCGCGGAATATGGGACAGGGACAGAGTAGTTCATACATTACTCAGCTTCTGTTTTGCACTTTTTTCCATGTGGGGGTACAGTCCTTCTCCCTAGAGCAAAGGACGCTTCCCATTGAAGCTACTTTTTATACAACTGCCAGTGTATTTAGTCAATTTCTGCATAGTACATGACAGTTGTCACAGCCGGCTTGAGAGGTGTTCGAACTATTCCTGCGAATATAGCGCCACAATGTTGGGAGCGCCAAACATTTCGGTTGAGAGTGTATCGGATGAGCTCGGGAAATTTAATTACTATTTATGAGGGCACATCAAAAATTTGGAACAGAGCGCTGATTGACTTAGAGCCGGTTCTGACAGTTGTAAATGTTTCTTCAGAAGCAGAGAACTTACTCTCCATTACACTAGCAATAAAACCCTTTGTGGAGTCAACTTGGTTTTGGAAAGTGTTGGGGGATTTCACCAACCGTCCAATCACTGATCAGTTTGATTGCGATTATGGTACAGGATCAACTTTTCATTGCCCGTCACAAATCACAATAGGATCAATGTCCCGTACAATAGGAGATACAGAAGGTTGAATGTGGATGTGTACATTTCGCTCAATTATTTCCACACAACCTGGAAAAAATATGATATTGATAACTTATGTTCAATATTTTGCAAATAAATTTCCACTGAGCGCTTTTGGTTGCCTAGGAATGCAGCAAAAGGGTTTGCAAGAGTGGAATAAAACAAGCTCAGTCGTCCTGGTCATATGGTACTGCTTTAACCATCCAACCTACGAAGAACAACGTATATTCGTCACTTCTCTTGCTGTATATTGATCAGATTCAGCGGAGGCCTGCACGGCAGACAGCCTCGAGGCTCTAGGTGTATCCTTTACGTCGCGTCAGTCTGACCCCATGCACAGAAAGTGAGTGACCTCTCGGATACTTATTGATAGTGAATTTGAATTCGGGAATGCGGCGTTGGACCAACACTTCGTACGACCAACAGCCTCTCAGGACAAACCGGTGTACGACCAACACCTTAGGCCAGAAACTTGCTTTGGTCTAATGCCGTGTTGGTCCAACGTCGATTCTACGAAGTGTTCGATCTCATGCCGGTGTTGGTCCAACGCATTCTAAGTTTAAGTTTAAGATAAGAATTTTAATGATCTTTTTAAGGCTTTCTGTAACACCGGTATTGCCAATTTTATTGTTGGTCATAAGCACACTGTTGGTCCAACGTCGCGATGATTCTACGAAGTGTTGCCGCCAACAACATCAACCCTTTCTGTCCAGAATTGTCATGGGTGATGAAAAATAGTGTCTGTATATCAATGTTACACACAGGAAACAATGGCTCACCCCAAAGAGAAAGGGAACACGTCGTGTGAAAAGGGAGAACAAAAGGAGAATAATTCACTTGAGTTGTTAACAGGAAATATTGACAATAAATATAGCGCTGTATTGCGAGAACTGCGTCGACTTCCGGTTGCTATTGCACAGAAACGACCAGCAAGACGCCGTCACGTTATTATGCAGATGGACAACGCCAGACTTCACACTGCAACCATAACGAAAACTTTCATTTAGAAGCTGTGAGTGCAGGTATTACCACATTCGGCATACTCCCCTGACCTGGCGCCTTCGGATTATAATCTGTTCCGTGTACTGTAAAACGCATTGCGTGGTAGATTCTTCTGCAACGACGAGACATTGAACTCTTAAGATTTCTTCGCTCAGAAACCGAAGGATTTTTAGCACAAAGGGATCGCAGAGCTCCCTGAACGATGGAAGACAATCATGCAACATGGTGGAGATTATTATTGCTGATTAGAGCCGCCATGGTTCAGGCGATAGCGCGTCTGACTACGAATTGAGCGGCTCGCGTTCAAATCCCGCATATACCAATGTAACTTCAAATCCATGTGATTCCAGTATTTGAAATAAGGGAATCCAATAAATATATGAAAAATTGGAAGAAAGTGGTGAAGAGAAGTCGGCCAGGACACCTGAGACATCTCGCAGTGTTCCAATGCCTGGGGCTCTGAGATGCACTCAGCCTCCTATCAAATTGAGTAAGAGTGTCCTTGGTATTCCTGGGCACCTTGGGAAGGTAAAGGCGCGTGAACGTATGACTGACCAGTGACCACCCCACTTCACTTCGTACCATAGATCCAGAATATGTAGAGCCCTATTTCTACATCCGTTCACGGCGCGTGCGTATTGCACAGGGGATAGCTTTACCTTTATGTTACTGATTTTTCTGGAATTAATGACTTAAGGGATTCGTGGTTAGTGCTTAAAAGAAAAGGTAAGAACACAGACAGAATTTCTGTACCAAACCAATACATATTTTATACAGGTTGTCAGCTATTATTTCTTAATTAACAATACACTACCGGACTTTTAGAAGAAAATTCCAAGAAATACTTACCATGTGAGTTACTTAAATTGACATCATTCTGACAACCATATCACATGTAGGAACACACACACTATACACTGCACTCTTTCACGTTTGTAATATCCACTTCTTCCACATTAATGTCAATTCATACGGATGAAAGCTTTTTCACAACTTGTCCGTGCTTAGCAAAAACCACATCACTTATCAACAGTACCGTGTTACGGAATACACACATATAACATACATTCATATACACACATACAGTAGTCACATAACACAACAGCTTACCCACTCAGGAGACTAATTAATTGCACGTGCATTGAAAAAAAAATCCTCCTACTTAAATTGCAGACTGGTAGAATCTAATTCACACCATATGCCTTCGCGATCTTTAACTTTCACTCACACGGAAAAAGGAATAAAAAAATATTCACATATTGTTTAAAACATCCTCCCACACGTCAAGAATAAAATAGCTGCCATAACTCTGTTGTTCGTACCTGTCCTATATCTATATGAAAAAAAGAGACAATTACTTTCCTTCCTTCCGTTTTTCCAACCTAGTTGAACAGTTAACATTATGAAACAATTTCTTTCCTCTTCCGTTCAGAATAGGAAAAAAAAAAATTCTTCCGTCTTCTTTTATCATTAATTTTTCCGACATATATTTTTCCGCTTTTAATATAATTAATGTTCTGTTTATAGCGACAGGATCTCTAAAACAAGTTGAGTCTTCCACATTCGCTCAAGGATTTATTTTATGAAGTAAACATTCCCCCAATAACTGTTTAAATTAAACAAAGTCAAGCCCATTAGAAAGGATATCTGTATATATTATTAATTATTAAACCCAGAAGTATGAAGCAAACAAGTGAGTTATCCCGTCACCGGGAAAAAGAAGTTATTTTCGATTGAAAGTGAACGGGAGAAATTAGTGCCACAGCACATGCCCCTCTCTTGAATAATTAAAACTTTTTTTTTTCTCTCTCTCTCTCTGGAAGCTAAACGACACATCGAAGGAAAGAATGGATGTGATTTTCGGACTCCTCGTTCTTTGTTTCGTACCCCCAACCTTCCGTGTTTCAACTTTTCGTTTTTTTAGGTGCGAGCGTGTGACAGACTAGTTCTTGCAGATTGATTTTTTTTTTAATTTTCAGTCCCAAGAACGAAAAAAAAAAGTAATACGAGGGTATTTTAAAAAGTAGGAGCAATCTGCTACATAATTGCCCTTCTTTTCAATACGCATCTCACACAAAAGTATAGTCTGTTTTATTATTAATCACGAGGTCCGGAGATCTATAAAGAGAATGTAATCATATATATCTACACTACAGATGTGTTTTCAAGATGACGTACTAGTTTCTTCGGAATTGGCAATTGCGTTGCCAAATGTCAAATATTGGCTGAATGCCAAATCTTGGGCGAAGAGGTAAAAATTTCCAGAGAAGATTAGGTCTGAATCTAGCAAGATTACTATCATTACCTCGTTGTCATATCTGATAGGTATGGCAACGAGGTAATGAGTCATTCTTTAGTACGCGATAGTTAAGAAGAAAAACAGAGAAGACTTGACAAAACAGAAAATTTGTTAAATTATCAAAAACCAGGGGCGGGTGGAGAAACATGATTTTAATAGGATTATTCATGTCAGTTTCCTTATCTCAAGAACACACCATTCCACCAAATAATGAGAGAATCACAAGTATTTTACATGTATATTTCATTCATGTATATTAGGATTTGTTTTAAAGTCTTGATTAAATAACATCTTCGGGTAGAATCGAACCGAAGATTCCTATGTGAAAACCTAACTTGCGTTGATATTACCGAACTTAACTTGGTTATCGTGCTTGTTCTACCATTGTCTGTAAAGAAACAGGAAGAGGTTTCCGTACAGTAAAGAATCTTCTTGTTAAACGGGAGAGGATTAAATTATAAAAAATGAACACAAATGAATTGATTGTAGCATCATACTTTGTAGATTAGTTCTGCCATCATTCTTTTATATTTTAAAAGTTATACGCACCACTATTATACTATATATTTCGATAAAGAAATAAATATACTCACGAAGTGAGCAGTGTCTAATGACTAACTTGCGTTTAGACAGCTGTTTCTTACTAACGTTGCAAGATAACCGTCGTAAGTTAACGCGCTGGTTAAATTTGAAATCCACATTAACGGTAACTACTTTACAACATTACTAAAATGATCTTGCTTAATATTAACCATGGTAAGATGTTAGTAATGTAAATAAGGCATAACACACACATAGTAGCGTTTTATAACCGAGTGAGCTCCATAGCTTAGTTGGTAGAGTGCAAAGCTGCAAACCGGGTCACTTTTTCGTGACCCGTCCAGACCCGTACATATAGGTGACGCGTAGACTCGGTCCGAAACATTACCCGAACGACTCGAGAGTCGAGACCCGGTTTTTACCAACACCACCTCGATGACCCAATAATCGAATTTTGATCGAATTAATTCAATATCACTGATTCCGCCATACCTCTTGTGGGAAGTCATCCTCCTAAATTCTCGACAATTCCCCCCAACTTTATTTTTTTGCGGTGAAAAATCGATAGAAACAGTGGAAAAGCCACTTGCACCCTCCCAATTTTGACTTTACACGCCCCCAAACTGAAAATCCTGACGGAAACCCTGGCAATATAATTCGTGAGATTCCCTGAGAAGTGAGCTTATGTACGGGAACTTCACTT
>JAGDQP010013636.1:0-11430 GCA_022664845.1 Lepisma saccharinum
CCACACACACAATAAATCTAATTTGTCAGCTAGCTGAAAATCATACTTACCAACACACTTTAAATAGCATACCCAGATCACATGTGCTAATGTATAAACTAGATTGTTGGTAATTCCATCGGAAAATTACATTCAATAGGAACATACTCTTGTACTCCAGATTTTTATGGTGATTACGCAGCACATCTTCATTTTGCAATATTCGTAATAACTGAAAAACAATTCGCAGCAATGTACACAGCGCGTTTTAAACTACATTTGAGTTACTGCGAAGACATGGAAGTTTGCAGTTTGTTTCACTACTTTCATTATGTTATGCAACTCCAAATTACATGAAATAAACAGCCTAGCACTTTTCAAATTTCTGTACTGAACACTATTTATTGATCCTATGTCACACACAGTATTTGCTTAAATTTGGACAAATAAATACACTGCAGACTTCATTCCTTAAAAACTACTTGACTTGCAGCTACACTATGCACTAACACACACTACTACAAGCGTATCAGACAAACTTGCTTTCCCCAGACATCAAAGATCATCCTGCGTAAAGATGAACTCATTCACGAAGGTGACTCACCCTACCTCGTGACTAGGTCAAACTTCCAGAGTATTCTATTAAGTGAATATCTATATATCAATTATACTTAAATATTAAGACAAACTATGATGAACGAATAACTGGTACTCGCAACAAACTACAATCAAATTTCAAGCCTTTTCAACATTAACCAAATGATGATTCAGCGATAAGGAAACATTGCATGTCAATAAGTTACTGGTTTCTTCTACTCTCCACCAAATCAAACACTACAATACTATTATTTTACACATGCCACGCCTCAAGTATGAATATTAAACTATTCTAATAGTATTACTTCACATCGACACGTCATCCGAATTAAACGGGGAGACAATCAGCAACCATTTCGGTCACTTCTTCGAACCGCATTTTTCTTTACGCATTAACTTGCACATACGTACTTCTATTTATGAATACGGAGTTTCTAACACGTACCTTGAACAATCCACATCTTGATGCTGTTAATCTAAAATATACACTACAATAATTTTAATTAACCAAATATCGAAATTCTTCTAAATTGTCATGGTGTCTCACAAACCGTCAGAACTTCTAGTCATTATCGCCATAACCGATCGAAGATTACTCCTCTTGCCGCTGTGTGGCGTTACAGTACAGGCACACGTTCACATCAGCGTTCACATGTTATATTCACGCCATGTTGCCAGGTCATCCCAGCTGGCAAACATCCCTAGCTTGAAGAACTCATTTTGGTAAGTTTTCTTCGTTTCTTTGCTACATGAGCTTTGCGAGGTAATTAAATTTCGAAACAACTTAGACTAAGTTATCGATAAGCATGTGTTCAGTAACGATACATTCACAACACACTTTTATTCTACCTTGTGTAGAACCGCCTATGTTCGATTCAGAAGACCGACATGCATGCAGCTCCGCCTACATCTAGAGCATTTTGTTATATTCTCAACAGGGTCGCTCTAGTTCAAAGGTGTTTCGATGTTAAAATAAGGCACTTGATCTTTGAGCCACCTTACTATTGGCGGTGTATGGCTGTCTTCCTCAGATGGTAAACACACATGCAAGTGTGAAGTAATGTGCTGCATTTGTTAGGTCGGATATTCATGCACGCGCTAGCCGCGTGCTTTGCATGCGATTTAGCTAAATGTATTTAAGTATTTCTATTGGCTACAGGGTTACAACTCGTCCAGTTCGAGAATTGAGACATTTGTCCGGATTTATTTTTACATTCATTTAGTTCCTTTGACACTAACGACTAGTGTCCGCACGTTCTGGACAAAAAAAAAAAAAAACCTTCTGTGACGAACGTTCGCATCCTGCTAACAATTTTTCCTTCGTTTGGAAATTTGTATTGAGTCTTTGCGGAGAACCGTGTATGAGCTATTTGAAGTTATGACCTTTAAGTCCTAACACCCAAAAAACAGATGGCGTTAGCGGATTTAGTTCCTCTACAGAGCCTCTTTGTATAAAACCCTTTTAGGCTTTGCCAGCAAAAGCAAAGAAGCCTTATATCCTCCTCCTCCCCCCACCTCTCTCTCTCTCTCAACAACTTTCAATTCAGGATCTACTATGATTGAGAAAGTGGTTGAGGTATCGTTGCAAAGGTCTCGGAAAAACGAGTTCAAACACGTAGATCATCCGGATAGGATGACCTGTTCTTGAGGCAGCAAAGAGTTCCCACTTCCCCATAGTAACTAATGGGGAGAATAGACAACTTTCACCTACTAGGGCTAGGAAGGTGATTGAGGTGTCGTTCGAAAGATCTTCGCCAAACATATCCAACGACACATACATTATCCAAATTGGACACTCACATTATCACACTCATAGCCTCACTTCCTTGGTATTTAACATTTAAAATAGAGCTACTCAATGCTGGTAAGTGTACGGTTTCGCTTCATGACTGTTGGTCCTGTATACTATTTGTGTTCAAGTATTTATGTCTAGCGGAAATTTTTCTCCCCAGCTTAGACTAATGGTGCCATCATGCAGGTGGGTGTTCCACCGAAGATAATTTCAGTTACATGGGGCTTCATGAATAGCGTGCCCCTGGAGTTTGTTTTAAATATTTAGGAATTTACGGTGCTTCGATTTAACATCAAGTTTGTTGCTCGTTTGTGGAACTGGGCTGGGTTGCAAGAAAAATATTAAAGTGAAAAATCTGTCTTAAGCAGACCATCGAACTCTATATAATACTGGAGTTACTACTTTAATAATAATAAAAATAACGATAAGAAGCGTATAAAACTGGGTTAGAACTGAAAATTTGGTCCACATGGTGATACGGGTAGGTAGTTTTGTATCCCTGGTGTGGTCATACAAGGATCTAAGCAAAACCGCCCAGTTTAAGTAAAACAATATTGATATCTTATTATTAAAAATTGTCCAGAATGCCCGAATAGCTGGACTAAAGGGCGCCAGCTTTGTCAGTACAAAGCTCAGTCGTAAAATAGACTGCATTAAGTTTTTAGAGAATAAAAATTAAAGAACCATTGTTCTTTGACTTCCCCGTCAGAAATAGTGAGCGAAATATTAACCTAAAGAGATTAATCTGCTGTTTTCGGTTGACCACGAAAATTGAACCCACGCTCTATATAAAAGACATAATGTCAAACAAATTAGAACACACAACTCTAAAGGATGAGGATATTTCAATTATTCTTTTAGAAAGACAGTTATTAGATGGAGTTTGGAATTTTTGATCTAATTTTATTTACAAAGAGGAATAGATGAGTTTGAGGAACAATGGAAATATTACAATTCCATACACGAAGAACCAAAGTTATTTTGAATAGCGGCTTTATTCCGAGGTTTTGAACCGAATGGTAGGAATCCTTACAAACAAGTTTTTTTTAACTAAAATCATTTACATTCCTTTGGAGGAGAATTAACCGATTTAATTGAAATTAAGCATCAATGCGGCTTTCGCGATGGAGGTTACTGATGAATATATATTAGTTACTTTCGCTAGCCGGGATTGAGTAAATCCGTAAAAAATAAGAACTCAAGACAACAATTCAGCCTTCCCATCCCAACCCATTAGTATTGAGCTATAAGGTCAATTTAATTATCAAACAACAAAACTGACAACTGTTGGATTGTGGAAAAAAATCACTCAATATCTACTCTAGAGAATAATGCCACTTTTGCTTAACACAATAACTGGCTCATTTGCAGTTAATGCATGCAGGGATCATTGTCCCCTCTTCTAAATTCTACTTAGGAGATATCTACTTTACTGTATCAAAATACCCCACCACCACCACCAAAAAAAAAAAAACTCAACATTACCAAAAATTGGATTTACTTGAGCCATAATTTTGGCCTAGTCGTTTATAACCATTTGTACAAAGAGCGGTGAATTTTGCCCATGCTTAATCTTAGTAAGAAAATTGGAAACTTACTAATAAGCAGAAAGATCAAAACCATGCATAACAATCAATCACGATGATAATTAAATCCCATTGTTCACTAAATAACATACGGTCCTTTATTCGAAGTACGGCACACTTTTATTTGAACCGACTGTACAAATTATTTCCCGCCAGTGCTATTTGTGGTAAATTACCTTACTTTGCTTAATAAAAATATCAAGATTAGTATCCTTGATTACATAATTCAGAAAGTGCAAAACTTATTCTCCCCCTTTAATATTTCATAATAAAAAAAATATAAAAAAGCCGGAACGATTACTTTTAGAACGAGTCCAGTAAACCTTACAGCTGCTCTCCAAAACATTTACGTACAGAAAAAAGTCATTAGCAGATGTGCCCAATTGCTTATCATCGATCTGGTTAATAGGAATCAACGAATTGTCTCACAGATAACTAGACAAGGAATAAAATGGAATTCGTAAATCACACCGAGCTATTAGAAAATCACCGCCTTGAGATTAATCTAGGTGGAATTGCTCAGCTTGTAGGTCGCTTTCCAGAACAAGAGGTACAAAGAATAAAATAAAAATCTCCTTACAAGAATAGATGGGTTTTGGAGTATCATTTTTTCTCTGCATTCAGAGTAGCAGAACTGAGATGACTTTTACAATTCATCTTACAATTTCCTGCCACATTTATGTGGAATTCTGCTGTCATGAGTCTACTCGAAAAGAGCTAATATTTAATTGAACAAAATAGACTCTATTACGGAATTTACACATTAAAGAAAAAAGTATCTGATGCTTACATAAGTTACTTCTTTTTATTTTAGATCATGGACCTTTCTGATTAGTGGTTATAATTATTTATGGCAATCAATTTTGCAGGACTGAATCTGGTAAAAAAAAAAAAAAAGAAACTCAGGAATATTTTACAATTACAAATCTCCATTTATGTAACTTCGATAGAGTCGGGAGACAAAAAAAAAACTCCTCAATGCTCCCAAAGCAACGCTTTTCCTACCCTCTTGACTGGGAGGTCACAAAAACTACTCCTACAGCAAGATGAGCTTTTCTCAGTCAATCTCTCCTTTTTTTGTTTTTTCGAGGATTGGTCTCTGTTTCCACTAATGGAAGAAAAGCAGCATACAACTGTTACCGAATTGCCGCAACGATCGGATTTCCTCCTAATGAACTATGTTGAATTCCCTACCGTTTCAATGACTATTCTTTTATATGAATCTCAATTCCAATTATACAAAATAATTAAAAGATAATAAAAAGACATCAACACTCAAGTAATAGCAATATTCTATCCATCTATATACTATATAGCCGCATGGTCACTGACTAACTGATTCACTCACTCATCCATATAAATTCACAGGCCAAACTACTGGAGCTACAAAATGGCCTACACCTACTGGCCTACAAACTACTGGATCTTGGATCCAAAATGGCCGCCAAACCCATTGTTGTATACAATAGGGAGGCTAAACGGCTGGGGCTATTGAAATGGTATTTGGTATAAAGGTACATTATCACTTGTAGGTTAATATAATATTACACAGTTTACCTAAAGACGCCATCTTGAATCCGAAATGGCGGACTTAAAATTTCATTTTCCACAATCTTTGAAGTAGAAGAACGAAATTTAGCATAAAGGTGTATCATAATTAGTAGTTTAGAAAAATAATAAAAAGTTTTGGGAAAGTCGCCATCTTTGATTCAAAATGGCCGCCCAAAAATCATTTTTGACACCGTTTGAGCTAAAGAAATGAAATGTTATCTTAGTTGTGTCTTTACGTATAAGTCACGACAATATAATTAAACATTAAAAAAGTCGCCATCTTTAATCCAAAATGGCCGTCTTAAAACACATTTTCTAAATTACTAAGTCTAGACAAACGAAACTTGGTATGAAGGTGTACCATAATGGGTAGGTCACAAAAATAGTAAAACACCCCCAAATATGGGCGCAGCCCCCCCCCCCGGTGGGTGGTATATTTGTAGCATGGAGTCTGCCGGAGAGTCTCTGTATACGATCCAGGGGGTCTGGGGGCAGCGCCCCCAGCGAAGCAAAGCGAGACCATATACTATATAGCAGCATGGTCATTGACTCACTCACTCACTGATCATCAAAATTCAAAGGCCAAACTACTGGAGCTACAAACACCAAATTTGGTATGAAGGTGTACGACCATGAGTAGGTAAAGGAAAAAATCAGACATTTTCAAAAAGTCGCCATCTTGGATCCAAAATGGCCGCCAAACTCATTGTTGTATAGAATAGGGAGCTTAAACGGCTGGGGCTATTGAAATGCAATTTAGTATGGGGGTACGCTATCGTTAGTAGGTAAGGAACATATTTTCAAATTTTGAAAAAGTCGCCATCTTGGATTTAAAATGGCCGCCAAACCCATTGTTGTATAGAATACACAGCCTAAACTACTGGTGCTATTGAAATGAAATTTCGTACGAAAGTACAACAACATTAGTAGGTTTCGAAAATGTTACACAATGTATTCAAAAGCGCCATCTTGGATCCAAAATGGTGGACCCAAAAAAACTTTCACACCGTTTGGGCTAGAGATACGAAATTTGGCATAAAGGTGCATTATGTTGAGTATTTTAGGAAACTATTACAAAATTTTGGGGAAAGTCGCAATATTGGAACCAAAATGGCCGCCCGAAAATCCATTTTGTACACGGTTTGAGCTAGATAAATGATATTTTATTTGAAGGTGTACCTTCATGAGTAAGTCACGACAATATGATAAAACGTTGAAAAAGTCGCCATCTTTAATACAAAATGGCCGCCCAAAAACCCATTTTCTAACCCACTAAGGCTAGACAAATGAAATTTGGTATAAACGTGTAAAATGATGAGTAGGTCACAAGAAAATGGTTTAAAAACCCCAAATGTGGGCGGAGCCCTCCATTGTGCGTGGTATATTTGTATTATGGAGGAGCAGTCCATCAGAATGTCTGATTACTATAAAAGGGGCGAAGCACCCCCTTAAACCCCCATATTGGGAGATGAGCTTCCACGGGGGTCTGCCGGAGAGTCTCTGTATACGATCCAGGGGGTCTGGGGGCAGCGCCCCCAGCGAAGCAAAGCGAGTCCATATACTATATAGCCCCATGGACACTCACTCATTCACTGACTGACTGATTCACTCATCCATATAAATTCACAGGCCAAACTACTTGAGCTACAAACACCAAATTTGGTATGAAGGTGTCGGACCATGAGTAGGTAAAGGGAAAAATCCGACATTTTGAAAAAGTCGCCATCTTGGATCCAAAATGACCGCCAAACCCATTGTTGTATAGAATAGGGACCCTAAACGGCTGGGGCTATTGAAATGAAATTTGGTATGGAGGTATATTATCGTTAGTACGTAAGGAAAATATTTTCAAATTTTGTTAAAGTCGCCATCTTGGATTCAAAATGGCCTCCAAACCCATTGTTGTATAGAATAGAGAGCTTAAACTTAAACTACTGGGGCTATTGAAATGGTATTTGGTATAAAGGTACATTATCACTTCTAGGTTAATATAATATTACACAGTTTACCTAAAGACGCCATCTTGGATCCAAAATGGCTGATTTAAAAATCCATATTCCACAACGTTTGAGATAAGGATACGAAATTTGGGATGAATGTGTATAATTACTAGTTGTTTTGGAAAATAATAAAAAAATTGAGAAAGTCGCCATCTTGGATTCAAAATGGCCGCCCAAATATTAATTTTTAACACCGTTTGAGATAGGTAATAGAAATTTTACATGAAGGTGTACAGTCACAAGTAGGTCACGACAATATAATAAAACATTAAAAAAGTCGCAATCTCTAATCCAAAATGGCCGCCCGGGAACACATTTTATATACCACTAAGGCTAGACAAACGAAATTTGGTATGAAGGTGTACCATGACTAGTAGGTCACAAAAATAGTGAAAAAAAAAACATATGGGGGCGTAGCCCCCCCCCCCTTCTTGGTGGGTTGATGGAGTCGGCCGGAGAGTCTGTTTATGATAAAGCGGGGCGCAGGCCCTCCTAAAAAAAGACTGATGTTAGGAGCTGCGCCCCCAGCGAAGCAAAGCGAGTACTTTATATACAACCTAATTCTCAATTACCTATCAATAAAACTATATGACTGGCCGGTTATTACAAGTTACAATTGTTTACCAGAAAATCCGGACTCATAAACCTGGAGGGAAAATATGTTAATACATTACACAAGAAAGAAAATACATTTAATATTTACTTACCCAAGAAAAACACAATAAAAATTTAGATCAAAAAATTGAACTGAGACAATAAAAATTATGTGACCGCGGCTTTATCCACGACGCCGTCACAATGAGGACGCTTTGATTTTGTCTACAAAACTATTACTTTTTTTATTTTGAAAGTACATCCCATTCTGATTTTCTCATATTTTCTCTCTATATATATGTTCTGCTTCTGCTTTCTTACAGACATTTGCTGAAATAAGTTAAGTCAAACTTTCTTCTATTATACGGGATGAAATCAATATGTACTTCTAACATTACACATAATTCACGGAAATAGATTAGAAAAGACGTTATATTATTATTTTTATACACAAGAAAACTCGTTGAAATCGTAATATAATACTAACGTAATAGGTAGAACCTGGGTGGTATTTAAAGTACAGCCAAAAGCTGTGGAAGAAACATCTGAAACATTAGGTCCACCTGGACAATATACGAAACAACTAATGCTATACATGTCATTACATAATGGAGATCATTAGACGTCGGTAACATGTTTTAAAAAGGACCTTGAATATACCAACGCTTGTCGAATAACGATCAAGACCATGGCCATTTCTTCATGTGACTACAGGCAAATTTATCCATTAGTCCAAGCGCCAGGGCAAAAAGGGATGTGCCTCCGAAAAAGTGAGGAAGTTTTGATTTTTTTTTATGAACTTGTGCATTTTAATGTCCTTGATAACATACTAAATTTGCGCCCCCATACCTTTGCCGCTCGAGCCGCCATATTGCCAAAATGGCGGCCAAAAAGTTTTTTCGAAATATCTCTATTCCAGTGCAACCTACGACAAAAGTATCTATTTTATAATCGAGACAGGAGAAAATTTGCTACAATTATGTCATATAAATTTTTCTTGTAAACCTAATGGTTTTCGCACAACAGCCGATTGAACTCTAGTATATTTTAAGTTATTTGTTTTCCACTTTTTAGTCATATTTTCATTAGTTTTATTAACTATATTACAATTATAATTTTAAAAATATTGCTGTCGCAGCTGAAATATTAATTTCCACATCACCAAAAGGTAGAGAATATACGGCTTTTTTTTGTGTGTGTGTGTGTGTGTGTGTGTGTGTGTGTGTGTGTGTGTGTGTGTCTCCCAAATTGTCATATATGTTATTTTTTTCTTTTTGACAAAAAGTGATTGCTTGTGAAAAGGACACATTATTTTGAATTGTCTCACATCGTACAAATATTCTTGACTGCTTTACATTATGGAAGTGAGATTTCAACATGCAAGTGTTCCTTTTAATAATAATAATAATAATGATGATAATAATACATCATATAATTATAATTAATTTCACATATTAAAAACTTATTTTACTTGAAGTGAATTATGACTGGATGTTTCGGCCACTTCGAGCTATTTCTAGAAAGTCAATCCCGTTCTATGCTAGCTGTTAATAGTCAGTCAAAACTTAATCAGAAATAAAATTCTCAAGAGCTATTTGGCCTTTTCCATAGTTAGTTCTCATAGAAAGCCTTACGGAAATAATTGACAAATGCGTTAAGTAATTTGTATCTTAATGAGAAGCTCCCCAATTGTCCTCACGATTCTGGGTCAACACCGAAATTTTTGAGAACCTACATCGGAAATCGAACCAGGAACCACGTGCACCGTAGACACGAGCGCTAACCACTCGGATAAGCGGTATTATTATTATTAGCGAGATTATATAGAGACGGGACCTACAGCTTAAAATGGGACCCGAACATCTACTCGGCTTTTATCCGAGGCTTTAGGCTCCCATCAGGTAATGTCCGGCCTGTTATGGAGAGTTTCTTTAAGTTAGTGTTCTTCAATTATTACTATTATTTGCTTCAAAATCTCCCAAGTTGAAACTTTTGCTGATTCTAAACTGCTGGGAATTCTTGTTGAAACAATGAGCAATTTTGCTAAGCTATCCATCCACTAAGATCCCCAAGTCTAAAATCCTGTCGGAATTGCATTCCCCACTTGGGTGACTACCTGCGATAATGTCTTTCCAAGATATCTCCACGCCCATATCAATAACATTAATAATAATAATAATAATGTGTCTTTCCGAGATTTAGCAACCAGTCTTGTAGTAATGGATTGGTGTAGGCCTTGACCATCCAGGTTTTGATCAACAACACAAAAGCTATTTTGACGTAGGAGTTATTCCAGTAAATGTATTTAGTCCCTGCTAGCTACAGAGCCAGGATACGTGCTTGACTACAATTGATTCTTATATTCAATTAAATCCACCAATTTCGCTATTTCACGACCCACAAATTAGGAACAACAGTGAACAGCTCCATTCAAGACATGTTCAGCAGCATATAAACTGGTACCGCACAATATTATATTTTTCTGGTAATTCAAACTATTCATTCTCAGCAAACTTTATTCCAAACTTAGGAACTAAGGAAATTCCACTGAATACAGTTCCAATTCAAGAACTAAGCGAGTGAGAAGATATGCTGGTGGTAGCTGCAAGCCTGTAAATCGGACCTGTTTGAGATTTAAGATTTTATCTCGTTTGTTCCTTATTTCAGTTCATGTCCTGACTTACCAAATCACTCTACTGAGTTCAGAATTTAACTTACTTCAGTGTCTGAACATGAAGAAGAAGAGCAAGTAGAACCAAAATTGTAATAAAAATAAGTTAGTTGATACAAGTTTCACTAAGTTGATAGTACATAGTTGATACACACAAAATACATAAGAAATACACACAAAAAAGAGATGGTAATTATATGATAATCATAATATAAAATATGTATGTAAATCAAATACAAAATAGAATAGTACAAAAAGATCAGTTCACATTACTCTGACTAGCAGATGTTGATAGTATTCCCACAACCCCCGCGACGCGTAAGGGGGCGCACGAGCTTCAGGGGTGTAAAATATATAGAAAGTATAAGCGCATAACAAAGGTCTGCGGGGGAAGGGGAGCTGAAGCTTTAAGTTACGCTACTGCTCACTAGGGTAACATTACCTCTTTTAAATACTGTCTTTACATAACATACATCGGATAAAAATACAATACAATCAGTGACGACGCCAGAGGGGGGAAAGGGGAAGAGTGCTCCTCTAATGACTCTGTCCCCCCGTTTGACGTCTTGTCCGCTCCCCCAGACTCACATGTTAAAATTGAAACCACTAAATTACAATGAAAACAAATTAATGTCCAGTTGATTTAACAGTTATAAGTTT
>JAGDQP010013636.1:16430-47275 GCA_022664845.1 Lepisma saccharinum
ATCGAGAATAATTTAGCAACTTCCTCTTTCATTTTTTCACCTCCCCATTTAAACATCTCTGCTGTGAGTCCATCTTCTCCTGGTGATTTTCCGTTCTTCATCCCTCGAAGTACTTTATCCACTTCTTCTTTCATTTCGTCTGGGACTTCTACATCATTTTCTTCTAAGTCTTCATTTCCTAGCTCTTCCTCGGAGTAGTACAATTCTCTGTAGTACAATTTTCAAATATGTTTATAATTTCTTCCTTATTTCATGTTACGGTCCCGTCTGGTCTCTTAACTGCAATTATTTGCTTTTTCCCTATCATGAGCTGCTGTTTGGCTTTCTTCAAACTCTTGTTTTCCTCGATTGTATTTCTAACAAGATTTTCGTTATATCTTCGTACATCCTCTCTTATTTTCTTTCTTACGGTTTTATTTAGTTCTATGTACTCAATCCTCTTTATGCAATTTTCCTCTTCTTTCAGTTCCCTTCTTTTCTTCATCAAGAGTTTAGTTTCTTCTGAGATTTTGCTCTCTTTTTTCTTTCTGGTACCTGCTATTTCCTTGGTTGTTTCTCCTATTATCTCAGTATTTTATTTCTGCTATCGATGTCTTCTTCATCCTCTAACTCTTCCAAGGCGCTGAATCTGTTGCTTAGTTCTATCTCAAATGTCTGTCTGTGTTTTCCAAGATTTTCCAGATCTAAAACTGACGGTTTTCCTCCGATAAGCTTCTTTCTCTCAAGTCTAGTATTTAGTTTCAGCTTACATCTCACCATCCTATGATCACTCAAGATTTTGAAACTGTTGAGAACAGACACGTCTTGCAGAATTGCCCTGTTATTTGATAGAACGTAGTCTATTTCGTTTTTGGTCCCATTTGGGCTTTTCCATGTCCACTTCCTCTGGGGCGGTTTCTTGAAAAATGTATTGGAAATCAACAGTCTGTTGGCTTCTGAGAATTCCACTAACTTCCCTCCTCTCTTGTTTCTTTTGCCAAATCCAAAGTTTCCCACTTTCGTGTCACTGCTCTGCTTGGTTCCTACTTTCGCATTGAAGTCTCCCATTACAATTATGTAATGCGATTTGCTACTATCCAAAATCTTCTGTATCCCCTCGTATAGGTCTTCTATTTCCTCCTCCGGATGTGAGGTTGTTGGAGCATACACTTGTATAATTTCCATATTGTTTATCTTTATTACTACCCGTGCGATTCTATCTGAAATTCCTTCAATTTCTGTGATCCGTGACTTCAGGTTTTTATTAATTATAAAGCCAACGCCTGACGGTTTTCCAGTTTCTATTCCTTTAAAGTAGAACGTGTGCCCCGACGGTAGTTCCAACTGTTCTTCATTCTTCCTCCACACTTCTGATAGTCCTATGATGTCCCACTTAATCCTCTTGAGTTCATTATGCAATTCTTCTAAATGTTCATTCGGTTCAAAATTTGACCCGATTAATCTCTGGTAGGTTGGTATTGCGGCTTCGTATATGGATTCGATACTATTTTTTAACACGTGAAAGTTGATTAGAGATGCAAGCAAGTATGCCGTTTACGTTTGTGTGTATTTCTGTCCGTTAATCAAATGCAAATCAAACATTACCATAATCAAATATAGGAAAGATGGATATACCTTCTAAGTCATCTAACGATTGCCGGAAATAAGTTTCAGTAGCCTATACATATTTTCAACACACTACGAAAGTACGAACAGAAACAAACGAGTCGAAAAAATACACTTCATATATTAACATGTTCATACTGATTGTTTTTACCGTTCATATGTTTTGCTTCATACATTTCCTACTTAACAGAATTAAATAATGCAATGTTATGATAACTGAACTTCCTTTTTTTTTTTTGCGACAGAAACAGAAAGGTTCTGCTAGGTTTAGTTGGTTGTGATCTATTCTAAAATGGACATGAACGACTTTGGGGCCATAGTTAAGGAGATGCATTCAACGGAATAGTAATCTCTCTATGCTCTTTCGTAACAATTTAGGCATAAATATAAACAAAGATGAATAAATAATTTCTGTAGACTCGAACATATTGAATGAATTCTTTTTCCAAACCCCTACTGATATTGATACGACTGTGAAACACGAAACTATTAACAAGCTTGCAAATAGCAAAATTTGCATAAATGATATGTTCTATTCCACTTGTGTTTCCCCAATAGAATTTCATCAGCCCATCAGTAAAGTCCTGCTGTTGGCCCAGAGAGCATTTCAATAGCTTTTATAAAAATTATTCTACTTCAGGTCTTGTATCCATTAACAATAATAGCAAACCAGTCTATCACAAGTGTATTTCCATCTGCTTGGAAACATGCCTACATTCGACCTATACCAAAGGTTAACACTCCATCTGCGCCTAATGAATACCGACCCATTAGCTTCCTATCATGTCTTTCCAAAATACTAGAATTTGTTGTAGACAAGCAAGTCATTCAACACATCGATCAAAATAACTTACAAAGAGAACCAATCCGGCTTTAGAAAAGGCCACAGCACAATGACAGCCCTTATTAAAATCACAGATGACATTCGGCAAGCAATTTATCAACGAAGAGTAGCCATCTTAACTATTAGATTTCAGAAAAGCCTTTCAGTCAGTTGATACGACATTCTTCTTGCAAAATTAGAACACAATTTTGCCGAACATACAATCCGATGGTTTAAATCATACCTTAATGACCGTAAACATGTAGTTTCAACTGAAAATTCTTGCTCTGAGTGGAAGAACATCACTTGTGGAGTTCCACAAGGATCAATTCTTGGACCACTGCTATTTTCGATGTTTATGAACACAAAATTAGAACACAATTTTAAATTTGCCAAACATACAATCCGAGGTTTAAATCATACCTTAATGACCGTAAACAGCTGGTTTCAACTAAAAATTCTTGCTCTGAGTGGAAGAAGATCACTTGTGAAGTTCCACAAAGATCAATTCTCGGACCATTGCTATTTTCGATGTTCATGAACGACACTGGATCACAATTCACTGAATGTAGTTATCACTCGTACGCAGATTACGTACACGCATATGTAACATCTGAACTGAATCATCTTGCCAATGCAGTTAATAGAATAAATTCTGATCTAGAAAATATACATGTTTGGTCAGAACGCAATGGTCTGGCGCTAAATCTTAGTAAACCTCAATGTATAATAATTGACTGCCAAGGTGATTTGAGGGTACTGGTCCCACGAAGTCAATACAGTTTCTGCTTACCTTGACTCGAGTATTGATAGTTATGTCACATTATTGTCGCGATATTTTGTTTTTCCCGAAAATGTCCCAGTGAGAGCTGAGCACCACATATCATGCTCATGGCCTCTGACAGTAATTTGTGACAATGAGTACCATATATGATGCTCAAGAATCTGGTACATTTTCGTTAATATACAAATTCTTTTTAGCCATAGTAAGAAAAATATTTTGTCATTTATTGAAATTGAATTGCTTTCAAATAGTTGGAAACAAAGTGTTAGGACAATTATACCGTAAAATGTATTTGATCCTAATACAAAATATTTTAAAATGTTGGCACTTATTACATTCACCTATGTAAATGGAGTTCCTCCCTTGTACTATTTCTCTTGACGCTGCAAACAGAAAAAAAAATAATTACATGTATTTGTTTCGTATGTTACCACGGTCTCAGAAAATATTGCAGTTCATGAAAGTACGTATTCTTCTGAAGTAAGTCACACTTTGCTCCTATAGATGTCAAAGAAACAAGATGAACACAGAAACACGTTGCATGCAAAACACTTCGAAAATACCTTCTTGCACTTCCTCTGGGCAGTTTGTCTTCCTGAAGATGCTACCATTTTCTCGTAGAAGTGCGAGCACCTATTTCTTTTCGGTTTGGGAGGAAACAAGCTTGTGTTGACTCGTTTCAGGCTGTTTGCTGACAAGTAGAACCATGGACGTAAGAATATAATAGGACTAGTAACAAGTACAAATTTATGGGCCGGAGTGCGCCTTGCCGCCATGTTGAATTGACCAAAACATTGCAACTGGCCATAAGAAGTAATGTTAATCGAGTCACTTTTAATTACAAATTTTAAATTTGTGAAATAATTTAAAGTATGTGAAGGTTGCGTCTGATGAAGCCGACCAAGAGGTACGTGTGAGCCTAAACAGTTAAGCAATATTTAAGTTTTTCTTTAATAATAATAGTGAAATAATATCAGGTTTCAAGATTTGAATGATCACTGCTCTTGAGAAGGAAATGTAATGCAATAACACTTATTTTATAATAATTAGTAGTTAAGGACAAATTTAGATAATTAAAATTTATTTGCACATTCACAATATCGTCTCCGTCTTTTCCAGGAAGTATGCGCGATCCGCCATGTTGGAATGACAAACTGCACTATCAGCCGTCCCATTTTCATAACATTAAGTGAATTGCTTCTTACTAGTCCTATTATATTCTTACGTCCATGAGTAGAACAAACAACTGTAGACAGTGTAAACACCTCCAGACACGTTTTCGATATCATATGCCAATAGTTGCAATTTTTTCTCTTCCTTCTTCTCGGAATAAAGAATTACTCACTGTTGCCAGTCAAATATTCAAAATACTTTTCCAAGTAAAATCTCGTTATTTGTGATTTTTATATTCGCAAGAAATGCGGTGTACGTGATAAAGATAAAATAAACAGCAAGAAAGTGAGACAATATTCCAAAGCCCATTACTTCTGCTACGGTAGTATAACTAAGTCCAAATTGACTTCAAAGAATGCTGGTAACTACTAAAGTGTATTTGTTCCCATAAAACACATACACATTTGCAATCTCATACATTGATAATAAGTACATGATGATGATGAGGTTTCCAACCATATCCCATATAACTAACGTGCCTATCATATACATTGAAGCACAATCATGCGTGAACCAGATCATAATACAATTATTACTGCATGCAACTCCTTGAGAATAGCCACAAGACGAAACTAAACATGTTTGCTAATTATGTTCCCAAAACATATAAGACATATACACAATTAAGGGAGACATAGCACAAATCAAAGAAAGAACTCTATATAAGCAAGACACAGAATATTTATATCAATAACAAAAATAATACTTTCCTTTTCCTAATTACATTTGAATTTCCCGCGGTTGACTTTACACCTTCGCAACAACTTCCTTATTTCTTTATATATTTGAACGCTAAAACTACCATACTGAATGTAATTTTATTTCTAACTAACATAACAGAAAATTATAAATGAGCACCATTGTTGTGCCACATGACGACAAAGAATATAAAAAACAAGCATCATCTGTGGTGCTCATGGCAGTCAACCTGTTAATGACCGTAAACAGGTAGTTTCAACTAAAAATTCTTGCTCTGAGTGGAAGAACATCACTTGTGAGTTCCACAAGGATCAATTCTTGGACCATTGCTATTTTCAATGTTCATGAACAACGCTGGATCACAATTCAACTTGTACGCAGATGACGTACAGGCATAAGTAACATCTGAACTTAATCATCTTGCCAGTGCAGTTAATAAATTCTGATCTAGAAAATATACATGTTTGGTCAGAACGCAATGGTCTGGCGCTAAATCCTAGCAAATCCCAATGCATAATAATAGGGTCCCCAAATATTGTAGCGAAAACCAACAGTCTAGATTCGTATGTTCCGAAAGTTCAAATAAGGAACGAGGAAATTAAGAGAAAATAAAGTCAAAAGTCTAGGTATTATTCTCGATGAAACATTATCATGGTCGGAATATGTAAAACAAATATGCAAGCGAGTCCATAGAAAAATGCACCCACTCAATCTTTTCAAAAACTTTCTTCCTTCACGTATTAGAATCACCTTGGTACAGTCTCTTATTCCCGCTCTTCGATTACTGTGATATAGTGTAGAACAATATGTCTGTTACTCTAGCGAATGGATTGCAAAAAATGCAAAATAGATATGTTCGGTTTATTTTCAATGATAAAAAGTATGATCATGTATCAAGCAGGTTCACCGCACTGGCATGGCTAAAAATAAAGGAGAGAAGAACGTTCCATATTCTTCTCCAGTTATTCAAGGCAGTAACTTTAAAGTCTCCTTCATATCTAGCTTCCATGCTAAAACCTGTGCACCTCAATCATAACAAAGCACTCGTTCACATAATAATGTCACCCTAAGGATACCAAAACACAGATCTGAAAGCTATTCGAAATCATTTGCAGTGTACGGTATCCAACAGTGGAACAATCTTACTTCGGCAATTCGCACAGCAATCTCAGTCAATAGCTTTAGAAAAAAACTAGTCATTTTCTTACACTTGCCCATAGCAGTACAAAACAATGTTAATTTCACTCGAAAGTTTCTCTTCCAGAAATAAATATAATGTCGTCAATCTGCCTGTACTCTTGCTTCAATTGTACTTTCGTGAGCGCAGCACATTAAAAATATACATGTATGTGTATTTGAGTGTGTGCTTGGTGGTGGGGTTCTATGTAGGGTGTGGAAGGGGTACTTCTTGTGTTCATGTCGGGGGAATGGGTAGAGGGATGAGCCAGAATTGGATAAAATTAATATTTTACATCATTTTTTCTTTGTAATAAGTGTTTTATTGAATTTTTATATCTATATGTGCGAGTATGTATCATGGTTGGGTGGAAGACAAGGTTATCAGCCTTAACTTTGCCATGTTAAATAAAAGTCTAAACACATGTGCGCATTATGATTGCACTTCTTTTGTGCAAGAAATATTAAAGTGCAATCAACTACCTTATAAATACCGTACAAGTGTGCTTTTTTCGTAAGTCAAGACTAGGAATTATAAAAGAAACAAATGAATTGGCCCACTCTCTCAGGAAATGTTTTGTAAATTATAAACAAACATGTACATTAGAGGAAAGTATTCTTCTGGGATTAATTAAAACGATTTATGGTAATCGTTAAAGAGACGTACTCAAAGGACTTCGTGCGTATTTTACCAGAATATTGCCGTTTACTTTGTTCTGTACTAAAAATATTAGGAAACTATAATCTACTGCGTACATTTCACCTTACGTATAGTACACAAACGTAGTTTGCCAAGAATTTCCCACATAAACATCGTCGAATATCATTTACCCTGTCCGCTAAGCAAGCAATATTATTTTCGAAAGTTCAAGGGTAAGTATTTAGGAAAATACAAATCACTTGTGATACCCAGCCTCGTACTTAAGAAGCACTTATTTATTACTGAGAAATATTCATATGCTAGCAAACACAGGCGTGCGCAGCCCTGAAGCGTGACATGGGTATCTCCCTTGATACATGGAGAGCCAGAATCGACCTCTTCTGTAGTGGTGTATGCGTGGTGGGGCGAAAGAAACTTGTCACTCCACATAGTGAGAGGATGTTGAAAGTATCCAAAGCGTACTTGTCCTATGGCATTGTTTTACTCACGTTGTTAGTAATCGGATCGGCAGAAAAGGATCCGGAACCTGCACCGAATTCTCAAAAGACTGCCTGGCCTGCACATATTCAACATTAGGTGCACTTTCAGAGGGTGATGTGTTATTGTTCGGAGATTTTAATATGCACATGGTGTGGTCAAGTATAAAAACTGCAGTTCTTTCAGACAGTAATGAAGCTTGGTCATGGAAAATTTTATACACTGTACATGGTCTTGGACTTTTCCAACACAATATGTACAATACAAGGGGCAATAGAATTTTGAACTATGTGTTATCCACATGTGATAAATGTGCTATCATTCGATCTATAAATTTACTTTTATCTGATTACGAGAGTTTGGAGGTGGAAATGTCCATTAATATTAATATTTTAAAAACAAAGTTGAAAGCTCCTCCTTTCACAAGGCAGCATATTTCCTCTTTGGAGAAAATCTCGTTGGAATGACAGTAACAGCGCTCTCTCTCTTTTCCCTTAGTGTATACTTGAAAACTTAATTGTAAATGAAGCGATTGATTTGTTCACGGATGTTATTCATGCTACCTGTAAAGACTTTGTCCCTACAAAGAAATTCCGATCCTCTAAATATCCTCCCTGGTTTGATGCAGAAGTGCGATCTGTTTTGAAAAATAAAAAACTTGCATGGGAACTTTAGAAGCAACATCCTAATGCACATACTTATAGCTCTTTCTCCCAGATCATGCGCTACTACAAGAAATTGATTAGGACAAAGTATCAAAATTATATTAAGGAGGTAACATCTGAAATATCTACGAATCCTAAGAGATTTTGGTCTCTCATAAACTCTAGAAGGTGTCAGTCACGTGTTCCGACAGAGCTAATTTATGATTCGGCTACAGTTGCTGGTGAAAAGAGGGTACATCTATTGAATGAATACTTCGCTAACAATTTCTGTGTCCAATCTCCTCCTTTGCCGCCTCCTCAGCTTCAAACGATCTGCTCGCATTCACTGTTTTCATTAAGTACATCATCTGAGGTAAAATATCTGCTTTCTTCTTTTACCTATAAATCGTTCTCCCGGCTCTGATAACATTAGTGCTATTTTATTTACGTAATGCTGCTGAATCATTGGCTTACCCTTTTTCTCGTATTTTAAATAGATTTTTTGCCACAGGTATATTTCCTTCTTTTTGGAAGCAGGCTTTCGATAGAATTGATTGCAATCTTCTTCTTTATAAATTAACTCACCGATTCAATATCCATGGTAACTTCCTTTCATCATTGGGATACTATCTCACTGGCCGCGAACAACGTGTTGTTCTTTCTGGATCATCTTCTAATTTTGTTCCCATTCTCTCTGGTGTACCTCAAGGTAGTGTTTTGGGCCCCTCCTTTTCCTTCTATATATGGACGATCTCCCATCTTATATCTCGTCATCTAAAACCAAAATTCTTCTTTTTGCTGACGACTGTAAATTATTTCGAGAAATCAGATCATTACAGGATGTTTCTGATCTCCTAAATTCCATATCTGACCTCTTGGACTGGTGTAATGCGTGGAACTTGAAAATAAATCCCTCAAAATCTTCTTTACTTACTATTTCTTTAAAGAGGAATCACATCCCAAATGCCTATACCATTGAAGATAATCCTATTGCTAAAGTTTTTTCTCAAAAGGACCTTGGAGTGATGTTTGACGAAAAACTTCTGTTTGCTGATCACGTGACTTCTATAACTAACAGTTCTACGCGCTTGCTTGGTCTTCTCCATAGATTTACAAAAATTAAGGACCTTCATTCATTAAGTTCTACAAAACCTTCACCTTCGCTAAAATTGAATATTGCTCCCGAATTTGGAACATGGCTTGTATTTCTAATCTACCTCATAATGATTCTGTTCTGGACTTTTTTCTTGCTATAGTCAAAAGAAGAATACCATCAGTACGTAGCTTAAGCAAACCCAAGTTATTATCCGTTCTTGGTCTCCACGTTCCCTCTTCTCGCCGCAAGCTGGCAGACTTGATGTACTTATACAAGATACTTAACGGGAATCTTAGAACTGGAGAGTTAATATCCGAATTTTACTTCCGTGTTCCCTTGCGAATAACCAGAAATAATAACCACCTTCATTGTACCACGCCTAGGCTAAGTATACTGCAGTGCTCCTTATTCCATAGACTAGTAATTATGAACTATCTTTCAAGAAAGTAAATCCCATGCAGTGGTGAGAATATTGGAAACTAATCTCTGTATGAAAAATTAAGCTCCTACTAAACATATCGCATGTTTAGTGCTTAATTTTCAAGTTACTGTGGCAGCATGAAGAGGGGATATATTGCAAAAGAATTCTCATACGATACAGACGTTTGAATGTGTGATAATAGGTCGCGGGATCGAAACCGTTTGTCTCCTTGATCTTTTTTTTTTCCAAACTGTATGTTATTGAGAACTTTCAATAAATTCGTGTAGATAAAGATGCATCAGCCTTCACTTGAACTGAAAGGGATCATGGGTAATCGAGTTACGTCAGATTGTATACGTCATGGTCGAGTGAGTCACTGTCAGAAATACTCTAAGCTGTTATCAGCCAGCTCACCGGTTGAACCTTGTAAAATGCCTACCTTCCTGTCAAGATCATAGATGAACTGTAATAGTTATAAAACGTTAACCTAGTTTAGACTTCCTTTACAATCCGAAAATTACGCTAATATATAAACGTCATGAATTTTGCAAAAAATAAGGAGATACTTTAAATTTTAAACAAGCATCTTTGGCAACTATACGACTCACTAGTCCACTACTGCAAAATTAACAAATCGGACTTTTTGTATTCAGTGCAATGCTATTATTTTCCGACAACTTCATTTATGAAATATAAAGTAAAAAGAACATATTGACTTGAGTAAGTCTCGAACCGCGTACCCTCCGCACTGCAAACGAACGCTTTTTCTTTTCTCTACGATTCCAATACTCAATGAATCACCGTAAACTCTGAATCAAGCGTGAAGCTAAGAAATTTATATTCAAAAATGCAAGATGGAGCCAGATCAAAACTTCAATTTGTAAGTATCTGATTGAAGTGAAATTTCATATCTGGGAATTCCAAAATATGCTAGAATCGTTTCGGAAGTTGAAATGATTGAATTACGAAGATCAATATTTTGCCTTCAATTACATTATAAACGGTGTGGCCAGTGTTTCTTTCAGAAGATTGTGCTCGGAAAAAGGGGCTAAACCAAGTCTTACGAAAATTATAAATAATGCATATTGAATCCCAAAGTGCTAAAAATATAAAATAACAATAATTTTACTTAAGAATGTGCCTTATTCTTATTTTAAATTTTATTCTTATGTGTCGTATTCTTATATTCTGCTCTAGAGCGGGTGCTGACCCGAAAGTTCCCGGGCAGGGTAAACCGATGGTGGTTGTCATTGTCTTCAATCGGATAGAGAGGACGTCCCAAGGACGGGACCTACAGTTTAACGTGGACTCCGAACACGGATTCCACCAGACTCCCCTATCCGTGGAAGTGTCACCTCTCAAATTCTCGGCCAAAAATCAGTAGAAACCATGCAAAACTCCACTTACACTCTCTTAATTTTTACTTTACACCCCCACCTAAAATGATAATTATGGCGGAATCGCTGACTCCAAACCACTTATATCAACTTGTGTGTTTAGCACGCAATATTAAAAATACTCGAATTTCAGGAATTCATTTATAATTATGTCATTCAAGAATGTGACTTCTATATACATGGAACACACACACAGGGTAAATGAACAGTGCATAAGGACTTTTGTCTGTTTACGTGTAATTTGTTTCCCATAGCTCAAGTTATATAAAAGATTTCTTGCTGAAATTTAACATCAGTTTCTAACTCATTTTCTGGATTGTTATTAAGAAGCTAAAATGCAAACATTACTGTTACAAATTTATTTAGTTCTAACACTTCCAAAATTCTGTTTTTTTTTTTTTTTGTTTTTTTAATTTAAGTAAAGTTCGTATTTGAAAAATTTAACATTTGTATGCTAAGGCTTAATCAGAATTCTGGTCAAATTTCTCAGGTAAGCGCTGTTTTTGTAATGCTCTTATATATTACATATAGCTTGAGCCAAAATTTGCCTGAAGGACTTCTTAGTTAAGCAATTCCGTAGTTTACGGCCAATAAACCTGCTCTTAACAGGTAGTCCCGCAACTGATTCACGGGCTTAATACGCAATATTTGTTGAAAACTTGAGAAATATGTTGGACACGTGAGAGTTTTCCAGAAAACATATTAAACAATACTACCACACATTCTCAGCAATCGAGACTTGGCTCACCGATAGTCATATTGACTCTGAACTTTTCGATTCAAGGTATGTTGTGTTAAGAGCTGACAGAAATGCTGCTTCCTCTTTTAAAGAATCTGGGGGTGGAGTTCTGTTGGCTGTAAATAAAAAATTTCGAGTGCAGGGTTTCCTTCCCTGATATCCCGGGTATAGATTGTATGCTAGCCAAACTTTTTGTAAATAATGTTACCTGTATATTCGTGTGTGTTGTCTATATTGTACCTGCGTCTCCTATTTCAGTATAACAACAGTATTTTGATTTTATACGTAGTGCATTACCACCATAAAGCAGCATTCTTCATATAATATTCCTGAATCGACAGGAACTGATTTTGATTTTCTTAGCTCAACAACAACCTGCCATGACTTATATAATTTGATGAACTTTTACAGTTTAAAGACTTTCAACAATGTTAAAAACAGTATGGTAAAAAACATTATTTAGTGCTTTCTAACTTTCACAGTATTGTTGTAACGCATGAACTTGACTCGATCGTTCCTGAAGATGTTCATTACCCTGCATTATTAGCTGAATTTATGTACACCAAAAGGATAAAAAATATAGCAGAATAACATACAATTAGTTACTTTTCCAAACCCAATTACGAGCAATTGTATCGCGACATTGCATCAGCTAACTGGGAAAGTATATCGGATAGCTTAATTGTCGATTCATTCTATAATACATTATATGCTATTTTCGATAAATGTATACCACGAAAAATCTAAAGTACTCCATCTGATTTTCAAATTATATAATTAAACTAATCAAGAAAAAGGCATACCACCGTAGAAAATGGAAACAAGCAATCGGAGATGTTAGCTATCACTATAATAAATTTCAAGAATTACGTACTCTTTCCAAAAGAAAAATATCTGCAGCCTACATAATTTATTTGCGTAATTGTGAGACTAACATTTTAACAGATCCCAAAAGCTTTTGGACATACATGAAAAATAAAAGACGGAAGTCCGAATGCGATGTGCTAAATTACGAGGGACAGCAAATAATTGAGGAAACAGCTATTGCGAATGCATTCACTGACACTTTACCTGAACACAACAGTTCTGAAATTTTAGATAAATTATTTCTTGAACACACTGAATTCAAGAACGTGGAAAAAGCTATTAAAAAACTGAAACCTCGAACATCTTTCAGGGCTGACAAAGTCCCATCCGATATTATCAAAGGCTGTTCTGAAATACTTAAATACCCATTGAGTGATTCCATTTCAAATCGTCCAGGCAAGAGTAAAATAGTCCCCATCATGGTGTTTTTTTTTTCATATTTTTTTACACGGGATCTACGTGCAAAATTATTAGACCCATATTTTTTTCTTTTTACCAAAAAAAAAATTTCCTTCGATTTATAGCCTTTCAAAATCGCCGGTCTCAGCACGAGTAGTGCGAAAAAGCAAAAAAATATGTCAAGTTTAAAAGTTTATTATGGGGAAACTAAAGTACTTAGTAGCATAAGCTGAATGGTAGGAAGAAAACAAAGTAGTGTACTTCAGTGGAGGGTAAACTTTCCCATGGTGCTCCAATAGTATTCGCGCAATTAACTCGCAATGTTGCCAACTTTTGAGATATTTTTTCTAACTTCAGATACCGTTTTTTCGGTACCCATGGATCGTACGACCATTTGCTTCCACCATCATAAGCGCCTCTATAAAGTGTGTTAAAATTGTAAAGGGTTTGCGTTTCTGATCATTACGTCTCAAGTTACAGTGTCATGAAAAGCTGAACAATTTATTTAGTCGCCATGTTTGGACGCCATTTTCTCAAAAACCCCACCTTTTAAAAATCGGAATTTTTTACTAGTATTCGAGAAGTGCCTGAACATTAATATCCTTTTCACCGTTTGTGCGGCCCGAGCCCCTAACCTTCGCAATTAATTGTTGAAATTTCGATTTTTGTACTCGTGACACTATCCTTTTCTGGTGGTTATAAATGGACATTCATTGTTATGTATTATGTTTATAGCTTGCGCAAGATAGCATGAAAGATTGTTTTGGTAATACATTTCAGTCAGCGAACCTGCACACCAACTCTCCGCCTCTGTCTCTCACTGAACTTTGACAACTGTCCTTTCGCTGGCGCAGTGGTTCCAACTCACTTAATTTGACACAGATCAAAACATGGATAGCAGTAACAGATTGGGAATTAGATAGGTTTATGGTACAAGTTAATCTATGGTACGCTGTATGTTTAAAGAATCTGATTTCGCAACATGTAATCTTACGTCAAGAAGGAAAGCATTTGTTAAGATTTGAAGTAATTTGGGGTTTTCTTTGTGAGAAGTTTTTCGCGAACGGTACGGTACGACTATGAAGAAAGGCACGTAAATTTAATTATGAGCAAATACTCATTCTTCCCTTTTGAGAAATGTATTTTGTGTGTCAAAGATACATTTTACGAGTGGAAAAACAAGGTTGGCATTAGATTTAACGAAGACTTTTATTAACAACAGTCGTAGAAAAATATGCAACTTGAGTGGTACAGTGCTTAAGGTCGTGGACGTCGGATTACTAATGGGAAGGCTCGCTTGGTCGATCCCCCTTCCGGCTATTCTGACTTATCACAAAATAGTCTATGATAAATATAGGTGAATAAGCCTTGTTTAAACCTTCAAGACAGAACTACATAAAATATTGTGACAAAGAGAACTCTTCAAAAATGTCTTAATAGATAGGATTTTCTTAACATTTATGGACTTTAGTTTAAAAGCTGTCTTAATCCTTATTTTTTCCTTTCTTCATGAAAAAAAAAAGAGCAAGTAGTAACTCTGGTCTTAGTTTGGGGTACCAACAAGGCATTGCAAATTCATGATAACACTCGTACATTTCCGCTAATGGTGCCAAAATGTGGTTTACTCCTAGCGAATGAAATACGAGAATTTACACAACATTGTTAAATAAGCCTATTTCTTCCTTTTTCTCGTCATCGCTTACTCTCTTGGGGTAGGCGGGAAGCGTTGCAGGCTGACAACGCTGTAGATACACGATTGGACAAAGTTAGCGGGAGAGTAGTTTTAAATGTTTGATTGCGCCAGAACACCACTGATTTCTTTCTACTTGTGCTTCTGCTTTCGTGAACTCTGGATGTAACTTGTGCTTGAAGAAATCAAGTGGTGCCATTTTCCTCCATTCTACAATTGTGAACTGGAAGTGTTGTATTCGTAGCGCTTTTGATTTTATTAGTGCTTGGTGTTAGTTCGTGTTTCTACAGGGAGTATGGAATGCCATTCTGGCATATTTCACAAGATGCTCAACAGACAAGCACGTGAAATAGTGTATAATGTGTACAACTTTATGAAAAAAATATCCTTCTGTGGGTGAATGTATTGTGGAAAAAACTGCGGCAGCGACTGGAGTGTCTGCAAGCACAGTGCGACGAGTGGTCAAGCAAGGAACATCGGGACGTTTTGCACCTAACAAGAAACGTTATCGTAAAAGAACTTGCGAGTTAGATGAATTTGACTTGTCTGTTCTGATACGAACTATTGTAGAATTTGTACAGCAGGAACGATGCTTTCCGTCGACTAGGCTCATTTTGATAAAAATGAAAAGATCAACTAATTTTCCGGGTAGTACAACAACACTAAGAAACATAATGAAAAAAGCAGGTTTCCGATGGCGCAAAACACAATCAAATCGCAAAAGTATTTGTGAAAAAGAAGATATTCGGAAGTTGCGAGCTAAATATCTAAGAATATGGAATTTTTTTCTATTCGTCGATATCTATGTTCCAAGGGCTATCACTTCCATAAATATTACATTCTAATCCCAAAACCTTTTTTTTTTTTTTCTCCCCAATAAATTATTTTGGAGTGGAGATTGCAGCTTTTGCTTCAAAGCCCATATTTGTAGTATTTTGTAGCCTGAATTTCTCACTGGTATTGTTGTGTATTTTAATATCATATGAAGTTAAAATTATTATATAACGGAAATGAAAAAAAAAGATGAATAAGACTGACGTTTAAAGCTGTCCTACTAAGGACAAATTGCCTGCCGATAAGACGTTAAGTTTAGCGCAAGGCAGGGGTGATGGGGTGCTAAAATTAATAATTATTGCGAAGTGAAACAGTTCCTCGCCGATAATTTTTACACATTTTTAATACTAAATTCTCTTGTGTTCTGTATTGTACAATCTTGAAAGTAATACTACTTATTTAAGATTGGCCTATAATTGTTCTAATTTACAGCGGTTCACTTGGTAAAAGCTAATTTATTTATTTTGAGAAGAACGAGGAAAAATCTTTCTTTATATAACGAACTGCAAATCACAACCGAAAACAGACAAACCAACAGTCAGCCAGAGACAGAAAACTAATCTAACGTTTTCGTGTTTTCAAAATGAATAAATTAGGTTAGAAATTCATACTACCTCTGTTAAAAATTGATGATAGGGAGTTAAAATAAAATGTTTATTATAGATGAGGAATCAAAACTATGGATTATTGTAGCGAGATGTTTACTGTATCCCAGCGGCTGCCCATTAAAAGTTGGCCGTAGCTCAGTTAGCACTCGGGAGGAATTAGGTTCATTTTCAGCGGCCGACCATCTTGACTGCAGTTGTCCAGGCTTTTGTTACACCAAGCCAAGCATGTACTGGTACGGTACCTTCAACTTAGGCTTTGGCTGATACCTCCCGCTCTTTCCTCTCCCTTATCCCGGTCTGAGTCTTAGATGCCTGAAGGGTATAAATAAATTCAAGACCTGAATTGCAAAACATTCCAAGCCCACTTTTTTCGTATTTAATTTTTTTCTATTCGTCGATATCTATGTTCCAAGGGCTATCACTTCCATAAATATTACATTCTAATCCCAAAACCTTTTTTTTTTTTTTTTTTTAATACAAAATAATTTCAGTTGAATAGAGTAACATACCAAGACCTTGGACTGCTTTTTGTTCCTCCTGAAAAAAATAGTCCGGTGGACTTGGGATGTTTTGCAATTCAGGCCTTCAATTCAAATTCTACAAAGGTTTTTCCAGGATTTTTTCTCAGTAGCACCAGACAAATACCGCTACCAGAATTCTGGCCAGGCCATAAAAGGTGCGACCTCCACCACGTGTAAAAGTCTCCATTTGGAACTATGCGACGACGTGGTTGCAACAGCATGGTGGCTTCGTATGAAAGGGGTGTAATATTCCTCTGATTACGTGGCTACAGATTCACGCACTGGCAGTGCCATTTGTGAGGTCAGTACTTCGATAACCTGTGACTTGTCGAAAAGGGTGGAATTTGAATTTTTATTTAAAGCCTTTTGGCAACTTTTTGGTAAGGTCAGAACGAGTTAAAGTTTTGCACTTACCCACTATTTACTTACTATCTTTGTTAAAGCGTTTTACTACTTTGAGAACAATATAAATTACTTGATTGTTGTTAAATTTAATGTGATTACGTATTACAAATTAAAATAATATTTATGCAGCTATGGGCCGCTGAAACTCACATTGCGACCCGCAGGCCTGCTGTTGGCCATGCCTGATCTACCATAAAGCCCACATGGCATGAGAGAGGGTTGAGTCTAACGACCCTGCGCGCCAGAAGTAACTCAAGTGAGCGCTCTATCACAGAACCCCCGATACCCAACACAGGTTCGTTTCATGCTAACGGCTGACATTCTTGTGAAAAAGTTTCACGCGGGGTAAAAAGGTAAACTTAATTTATCGTGAGGTAAAAGTCACCATTATCCACTGTTTAGAAAATAGACTTACGTTGAAAGGAAGTTATGATATATTAATGCTGTGTAGAAACAATGTTGAGCAACATTGGCCCGGGGGCCGCAGTGGTTCAGTTATAGAGCTGATTTCTGACGCTTGGTGTCTTCCGTTCGATCCCGGCTTATACCAAGTAGTTTTTGTGGTGGACCAACACTGTGTACGTGGGTTTTCTCTGGGTTCTCCCGTTTCAACCCACTTTCTTCATTCCACCAACTCTCTCATCATTTGTTTGGCCTGCGCCAAAGTTGACTAAAAACCTTAAATAAAAAAGAAATGGATCAACAGCTTTTCTCGGTTATGTCAACTGCTCCGTCATTTGCTTGGATAATCGGGCGTTTAGCGTGTGGGTTTCATTTAACATTAATTTGAATCAATAATCCATATATTATGTGTATCTAATGAACGTAATAACTAAAAGGCATTTTAATAACTAAAATACATAGCACATAATATGATATTTTCACAAGTGATCACGTCAACACGCCTTCCTTTTCTCGTAATTTAATGAGGTTTATGTTGCTTTTACTGTATGTTTTCTTACAAGCTGCTATCAACTTCGCCTCACTTCTCCTTTTCTTTCAACACCGAGACGCCGTAGCTCAGTGGTAGAGCGTAGGCGCAGGATTCGGGAGGTCATGGGTTCGATCCCAGCGACCCACCATGCTGACTGGGGGGTTTCCAGGGTTTTTACTGAATCACATCAGGCAATTACCGGGATGGCAACTTCAACATAGACACCTTCCCGCATCTTACCCCTCCCTTTTTTTCGGCCTGAACCTTAGATACCTTAAAAATTCAAAAATTAAATTCCTTTCCTTTCGATAAAATGGACGGAATTATAAATAGTACACCCATTTAGAGAGAAAGCGTACACAATGACAATTTAGACCAATGTTTCAAATCAACGGTTTGCAACACTTTCACCTCATTTGGTGTATCGGATTTATGAGTTATCGAGAAATGCTTCGTCTGCTCTGTCTCCTTTCAGACTCGCATTGAAGGTCAATCAATTTGTTTTTAACCCGTGCTGTGGCTATTTGTCGCTTACAATGACAACAACGGAAGCCAGTGAGCCTTTGCTGTTTTGTTTTTGTAAATACATATCCATGGAGTTACTCAAGCCAAGCGTTGTGAGATCCAATAGCCAGGCGAGAAAGAAGACTGATTGTTTGAAACTCGCATCTGCAATATTGCTTGTAAACAAACTGTCATCCTACGCTGTGCGCACTATACTATTGCTAACTTACACAAAATAGCATATACTCAGTGCATCTCTCATTACAGATATAATACTTCAATAATATTAGAAGAAGAAAAAAGCTGCAACTATGGCAACGACAAACATTTTGACCAATTATGAAATATATTTGACAGTATGATAAATGATTGACTTTGTTTATGAAACAACAATATTTGTTTATTAGTTTTAAAGAGTGAAAAGTATGTGCCTGGACCGGGGATCGAACCAGAGACCTTTGGGTAACCGTCCCAATGCGCTCACCCCTGCGCTACCCAGTCCATCCGCTTCCCAATCACACCCTTCAACTCTTGATGTGTGTTGTTTCTCATAATAGTGAACATCTCACACGGAGGAAAATAATTTCAAAGTTGGAATGGAGGAAACTTCCGATATTTATACACCTAGCCTCTGTAGGTTCAGATATTAATATTAAAGGGAAGTCCAAGCACAACTGGAAGTTGTGGTACTATACAGGTAGTTTCGAGAGGGAACATCGACATCAAGAGTGGAAGGTGTGTGATTGGGAAGCGGATGGACTGGGTGGCGCAGGGCGCATTGGGACGGTACCCAAAGGTCCCAGGTTCAATCCCCGGTCCAGTCACATACTTTTCACTCTTTAATATTAATAATATCTGCACCTACACAGGCTCGGTGTATAAAAATCGGAATTTTCCTCCATTCCAACTTTGAAAATATTTGCTTACTTTATTGAATGTTTAAGTAATTAGATTCGACATATTATTTAAACTAATAGAATTAGATAATAAAAAAACTGTAATACTATAAACTTGTGACTAGTGACAGGAACAGAGCATTGTGAAAACACTAGTTAGTCGAGTGTGCAATAAAAAAAATACCGTACCCGACTTACCTAACCTCCACATGTTTGTTCACTAATTTTATTAAATTTTCTAATGCGTTTATATATATAAAAAAGGAAAAAGTTATTTCCATTAACAAACAAAAAAAAACAGGATTCGATCCCGGGTTCCTTGGATTAGCTTTCCGACATACTACCAATACACTAAATTGGCAACTGGAAGCACCTGCTTGGAAGTAATATTTACTTTTAAAGAGTAATGCGCATGCGCGAGGATGGCTCATCCTCGTGCGCTCTTCCTGTCGCAAGTATACTATAACACGTTTTCTAGACATTTTAGTTTTAGATAACTAAGTAACAACACATTCGCTGTTATTACTATGCAATACGACACTCTGCACAAACAATATTAGACTTCAAAACATTCGTATGGTAGCTATAAAAACACTATAAAGTGATATAAAACTCAAAGGATGTTCAACTTTCCTTTCAATACTGCAAATCGAACAATTACGTTCATCAATATCAAACTAACTGGTGCTTAAATTATCAGTGTTGCCAAGCCCAGATATACCAGTGTTTATTGCTAGTAGAACACAAAAACACACATCTGGAATGATATTTTCTGTCGGATAATAACATACATTATTAAGGAAAGGATCTGTTGAACCAGTCCAAATTCTGGGCGCCTATAGAGTAAGCGATAAGCCGTTTAGACAAAAATTCAGTAAAATTCTGTTCTTAACATTCCATTTGACTATGTAATTTTTTTTAGATTTTTTGTTCAGGCAGAAAAGCACAAGTCACAGTTTAATTGGTTGCGGGTTCAACGAACACCCACTTAGTACCGTAAGGGTTAAATAGCTGCGACAAGTTGTATGGAAGTTTCTTTCTTTGTTTAAATCATTATTTATATTCATCTGACGTATCCTTATTGAAGTAATAAAAAAACAACGCACAGTACATACTTTTCTATTGTCTACATAATTTGCAGTTCTTCCTTTTGTTGTTTCGCAGTACTGGTCCCTTCTTTGAACTTTGATCCATTACAGCTGCATAAGTTAGTAACACTGATACCTCAGGCTCATATGCATATTATTGGCTTCCTCATTGCCTACAGTAGACCTAGTGCTATTTGAAAAACTACAATCTTGGAATGGCTTGGCAACACTGTAAGCCTGGCAACGCTGATTTCGTCCCATTTCATCCTGCCACAGGTAGTTTGTTACCTAAACACATTTCCTTCTTTTTTGTGTTACTTATGGGTGCCAAGTTTTCATACAGGATCTAAATGTCCATTTATAACCACCAGAAAAGGATAGTGTCACGAGTACAAAAATCGAAATTTCAACAATTAATTGCGAAGGTTAGGGGCTCGGGCCGCACAAACGGTAAAAAGGATATTAATGTTCAGGCACTTCTCGAATACTAGTAAAAAATTCCGATTTTTAAAAGGTGGGTTTTTTGAGAAAATGGCGTCCAAACACGGCGACTAAATGAATTTTTCAGCTTTTCATGACGCTCTAACTTGAGACGTAATGATCAAAAACGCAAACCCTTTACAGTTTTCACACACTTTATAGAGGCGCTTATGATGGTGGAAGCAAATGGTCGTACGATCCATGGGTACCGAAAAAATGGTATCTGAAGTTAGAAAAAAAATCTCAAAAGTTGGCAACATTGCGAGTTAATTGCGCGAATACTATTGGAGCACCATGGGAAAGTTTACCCTCCACTGAAGTACACTACTTTGTTTTCTTCCTACCATTCAGCTTATGCTACTAAGTACTTTACTTTCTCCATAATAAACTTTTAAACTTGGCGTATTTTTTCTTTTTCGCACTACTCGTGCTGAGGCCGGCGATTTTGAAAGGCTATAAATCTAAAAAAAATAAATCGAAGGAAAAAATTTTGGGGGTAAAAAGAAAAAATATGGGTCTAATAATTTTGCACGTAGATCCCATATAAAAATTATGAATGAAATCTGAGACAGTCGTGTGGACCACCCTGGACGATTTGAAATGGAATTTTCGACTACAAGCAATTTTCAATAAAACGCTAGCTTTCTGTGAATTCCCTACCAAAGGAAAATTTGCTGATATTTATCCCATTCCTAAAAGTGGTGGCACGAGTAATGATCTGAAAAATTATCACCCGATTGCCATATCTGCGCCAGCCAAAGCATTCGAAATTATTATACATGAACGTATATATTCACACGTTTGCTTAATTATCTCCCCCTTCAAACATGGATTTCTGACAAACAAATCGACTGTAACTAACCTTGTTCAATTCACACATTTCTTAACTAGACACACTGATAATAAAGGTTAAGTGGACGTAATTTACACAGACTTTTTCAAAAGCCTTTGATGTCATTAATGACGACATTCTTCTTAGCAAGACTAACATTCAACTTCTCAGAAAAACTTCTCCAGTTGATAGCATCCTTTTTATGTCACTGTAAACACCGATAGAAAGAGAGGCAGCTCTCTTTACAAAAATATTGTAACCGAGGAATATGTTATAAATTCCGGGATGCCACAAGAATAGAAACTTGGACCTCTCTTGTTTTTGTTATTTGTAAATGACTTGCCTGCTGTTAATAACATCCTTCAACAAACTTGTTGCAGATGATTTAAAAATTTATTATAGTATTTCCTCCGAATCACACGCGGTCTCCTTACAAAATGATATTAATGCAGTCTCCAACTGGTGCAAAACAAAAACAAACAGGCTATTATTAAACTCTGTGTCACATTCAGGTAAGTATGCAACTAGAAATACGTTATTCTTTTTAACTTACTTTAGTGTGTTCGAAGGGAATAGGTGTACGAATTGAATTTTAATTTCATTTTATTGGTGTTTAGGTATCTGTGAGTCAGGCCAGGATAAGGCATGGGGAAGGACTCGGATAGGTCTAATTTGAAAGTACCGGCCTTGCGTGGTATGACTGGGAAAAAAACCTGAAAACCCTGACAGAATAGTGACCACTGAGAATGAACCCAGCCAGAATAGTCGACCACTGATGTAGCATAATGTCATACGAAAAAACAAACTCTTGAAAATTCCAATACAATGTTAATGACTCTCCACTAGTTCGAGTTGATTCTCTTACTGATCTTGGTGTAACCATTAAATCTGACTTGTCATTCAACATGCACATAAATTGTATTGTTAACTAAGCTTACAGGAACCTCGGGTTCGTAATAAGGTTAGCAAGAGATTTCTCGAATACTGATGTTTTAAAAACTTTATACACCGCGTATGTCAGGTCAAAGTTGCGATGACTTTGGTCAGGTCAGGTCAATCAGGTCAGTCAGGTCAAAGAATACGATGCAATAATATGGGATCCTAATTCACAGAAGAACTCTCGGCAAAAGAAATTATACAGTCTAAACTTGTAAGACTTTTGACATATAAGGAAACTGGAATATATCCTAAATTTGAAAAGTACACAGACCTGGTAAACAAATACAGGTTACAATACATGAAAACAGAAGAGTTAATTTTCTTTTAATTTTCCTACACAAACTCTTACACAGTGAAATCCACTCAAAGCTTACTAATTGAATTAGAACTCTATGTACCGCGTAATGCTGTGTTCCACCTCTCGGCCCAAAGGACTAAAGCATTAGACATATCGCCTATTACGAGAATGTGGTCGTTATATAATTGTATTCTTAAAGAATGTCCTGAGATTCATATAATTAACAAACATGTGCGAATTCCACTTATATAAAATAAATAATTTATGCAGAACTGTCGCCACGAAGTTCCAAATATGTATATTACAAGGTAATCAAGAAGGTTTTTGACGTCCCATTAATCATGCCATTACAAAGAGGAAATGAAATGACGCACGTGCCTGCCAAGCGATCGGGAGTTAGTCTGACCATCGACCTTCAGTAATACAGGCACGGTGCTCACACACAGCAGTCATAGCTCGTCCAGTGTAAAAGAGAAATAGAGGTATCGATCGAAGCAGATTGTTTGCGTGTGTGTGTTGATGACTTTAAAGTGGGCCTGTCAGCTGCCGCATCATCACGCATATGCCTGGCATTTGGTGAGAATGCCGTGAACGAACGAACCGCCAGGCATTAGTTCCAAAAATTCCGTTCGGGAGATATGAGCCTTGCTGATGAACCTCGCAGTGAACGACCACATGTGTTGGATGACGACACCCTGAAAGCAGTCATCGAGGAGAACAGTGGTCTAACGTGTGATGAACTTGCAGAAAGGTTCCATTTTTCCGCTGAAACAGTCAGACTGCACCTGCATGGGATAGGGAAATCATACAGGTTAAGCAAGTGCGTACCACACATTGTCGGCAGCCAACAGGGAACAACGAGTGTCGGCCTGAACACACACCCATATTTGATCGTTTGCTCACTGGTGACGAAAAGTGGGTTCTCTACGACTCCCAAGCGTACCCGACATTGGTTGTCGCCACGTGACCTGTTTCTCACACCTCAAGACCACCTCTGCACCCACGAAAGGTTATGCTCTCTGTATGGTGGACTTGTCACCAAGTGGTGCATTCCTTCTCCCTGGTCAGACCATCACTGCTGACCTCTACTCAGAGCTGTTGCAAAGGGTGCATCGTGCATTGCGGCAGAAGGAGCCGGCATTGGTGAATCGCAAGTGTGTGCTGTTCCTCAACGACAATGCCAAGCCACATGTGAAAAGAGGACCCGGGAGACCCTTCAGCAACTTGGCTGGGAGACACTGTGCCATGCACCATATTCACTGGACCTTACGCTAACAGATTACCACCTTTTTCATTCTCTTAACAACAACCTCCGTGGGAGATCCTTAGCCAATGAGAGAGACCTGCGGAACGCACTCACGGACTTCTTTGCCTCGAAGACCGCCGACTTTTATCACCAAGGGTATTGTGCAGCTGCAGGAACGTTGGCAAAAGATGTTTGATGCTGACGGAGCTTACTTCGAAACCTAACGGTACGTACCGTCCACTGTATTGCTCTTTGTTTATCACTGCTCTAGAACGGCAAAAAGTTTCTGGTTACCTTGTACATCTATGTATAAAATGTCATATGTGTATGTTGAACACCACAATTAGGTTATTAACCTGTTGTGTTTGATAAATAAATAATAAAAAAAAAACATTTTAACAAACATTATTTGGTGGTGCAATCTGAAAATTATGTTTACAGTAAAGGTGAAACAGAAGTCTTGCCCGAAAGTGTTATTTCACACCCAGGCACCTAACTCTGTATCTTTCAACTTTGTAAAACTATATGAAAAAATATCTGTTAATTACAGTATAATGTAATATCGTTATCACGTAATCGATTTTAGTTTAGTCTCTTATGTATTATTTGTTACTGCAGTAGTAATATTGGATCGTATTGTAAGCATCAAGTACCACTGTATTGTAAATATTGTTGTACCCCGGGCCGAATTAAGCGGGGCTGTTACCCCGGGCCTCCAGGTGGACGGGGGCCTCCACTCAGATCAAAATCTCAGCTGGCTGTATAAAAAGAATCATAAAACAGGATAAGATAAAATACGACCAAGAAATATGAAACAAATTTTTCGTTTATCAACCATCTTAATAATTAGCATAAATCAGTTGTTGTTTTTTAATTAATATAGTGCATTAGAATCGTGATTCATATTTTCTTGTTGAATACGAGTGTTCTGCAGCCTCATGCTCGTTAAACCTCGTGGCACAAAACAGTGCAGACGAATCCTAAAATCAGATGATTTTTTTTTTTTTTTTAATTCAAGGCTTGCAACGACTGTATGACTTTTTTGTAGCTTCTAGTCATTGTTGGCACATTCTTGTGAATAATAATGGGCGACTTTAGACACTGTCCGATACTAGATGGTCGTGACGTGAGGAAGCAATATCAGCTGTTCGACAGAATTTCTATGTGCTGTTTATGTGTCACTTGGGGAAATTGTCAAGAACAAAGATGAAAGACAGACAAGAAACGAGACTAAATCGCTTCGGAAAAAGCTAACAAAACTGGTGACAGTAATATTGGTTGTTTTCTGGGATGACGTGCTGTGTCGAATGGACAAAACTAACAAATATTTGCAAAAGCCTGGACTGGACTTAATTAGCGGGTGCCAATGCCATTATTGATTCAGTTTTTCAGCAATGTTAGGGAAAATTTTGATGAATATGAAAACCAAGCTAAGAGTTTAAGTGAGAATATGTATCAAGAATTTAGCGACGAAAGGAAACGTAAAATAAGTAGAGGATTCCCTGATGGAGACAGATAAGAAGAATTGTGTGGATGTGCTAAATTTCTTGTGTCACTCTCGGGTTGGAGTTACTGGTCTCCCACCAGGTGGCGGATAGCGGAATACCGACGAGATATGGTAGGTACCGGAAATATTCTAGAAAGAGAATACATGCAATGTATTTACAAAGATAGTGCGAAGGACACCATTCCAACTTGATCACAAAATAATGATAATGAGAGCAAGTTTAAATAACTTCTTTCGATTAACAAGGCATTAGCAGCTATTACAGAAGATATCGAAAAACTTCCCCTCAAGAACTACAGGAGTGATTAAACCGGAAGAAAAACTTTGTGTCACATTCAGGTAAGTATGCAACTAGAAATACGTTATTCTTTTTAACTTACTTTAGTGTGTTCGAAGGGAATAGGTGTACGAATTGAATATTAATTTCATTTTATTGGTGTTTAGGTATCTGTGAGTCATGCCAGGATAAGGCATGGGGAAGGACTCGGATAGGTCTAATTTGAAAGTACCGACCTTGCGTGGTATGACTGGGAAAAAAAAAACTGAAAACCCTGACAGAATAGTGACCACTGAGAATGAACCCAGCCAGAATAGTCGACCACTGAGAATGAACCCAGCCAGAATAGTCGACCACTGAGAATGAACCCAGCCAGAATAGTCGACCACTGAGAATAAACCCAGAAACTTTCGAATACGAGCTTTTTAAATTTATTTTGTGGCCTTTAGGCATCTATGGCTCAGGCCGGGGTAGGAAGTGAAAGGAGTTTGTCAGTGCCTTTGTGAGGGTGACATCTAGGCAATCGTCTGGTGAAACTGCGGAAAACCTTAGTCATGATGGTAGGCTGTGGGGTTCGAAACCACGTAACTCCCCATTGCCGATCCGAAGTACGGCGCGCTTGCCATTAAACTACGAGGGCTGGGTTTCCGAATACGAAGCCAATGCTCTGCCAACTGAGCTACTGCCGCAATGTAATAAATGTAATATTTTTAATCCAGTGTTTTTATTGCACCTATGTAACACTAATCTGACTGGGAATGGTCACAACTTCATTTACATGCATTAACGCATTTCAAATTCCGTCGCTATCTGTAAATGCCGTAATTTTGCCTGAGACTATAGGTGTCTTGGCAACTGTTTCACAGATATTGCCTAACTTTTGTAGAACAAATCCGGCTCATCAATCCTGTCTTACATTTCTGTTCAATATCAGATATTCAAAGTATTCTATTCTCCAATTGTACTTACAACCGAAACTTGTAACTTGTTAATATTAGCAGCTTGCTGCATGCACAATTTAATTAGGGAGGACGCTTAGGCAAGTTTGTCAACAAATTTTGAAAGCTACTCTGAGATTACTTTTAAATAATATAACACCGCTTTGTAGAACTGGAGATTTTACTCAGGTTCTGAAGTTCGAAATGACTATTCAGTTAGAGAAGGAAAAGTTGAATGACAAGACAAAGCAAAGTTATTTCATATTGAGAATTTCAATGGGACATAACTGATTTACTTCTGAATATCATACTATTAATACACTGACATTATGATATTGTATTGTATTGATATTGTAAATAGTGTGTTTAACAATGTTAATGGGATGGTAAAAACATTGTTGGATCAACTGACTTGAAAACAGTTTTAGTATAGTTGGCACCCTGGGCAAATAATAAAGGTGGTACTCCCAGATCCAACTGCAAGCAGGCAACTTTCGAAAACGAGAATTTTCATTATTCACGAATTGTGACGAAAGTATGGGGATTTTTAGTGAAATGAATTCCTCTTACAATAACTAATAACATATTCCAGTGTTTCTCTTTAGTTTGATCATGCGAATGCTGGGGTAATGCCCTGACTAAGGCTCTTTGAATCTATCATCTCAATACCTGCAGTACCCCAGACCATTTTAGCCTCAAATAAATTTAAAATTCGATATCGTCAAAGTTATTTTAAACAGTCAATTTATTAAAAATTAAAGGGGACAAAACGGGAATACCATTAAATAGTTTGAATCAACTGTTTCTATACGCGGATGATGTAGATTTAATAGGGAACGATATAGAGGCACTACAAAGCAACACCGATGTCTTAGTAGAAGCGTGCGATGAGATAGGTCTACAGGTAAATATAGATAAAACAAAATACATGATAACAAGCCGAAACACAGGGAATGAAGAAAATAAAAACATAAGAATTAGGGACGAGGTCATAGAGAAAGTAAACAAATTTAAATACTTGAGAGCATACGTAACAAGCAAAAATGAGGTTACGAAAGAAATAATAAGTCCCTTAGTATCGGGCAACGCATGTTTCTATTCAGTCCAAAAACTTCTAACATCGCGATTAATATCAAGGAAATTGAAATTAAAAATATTCAGAACGGTTATTCTGCCGGTAATACTTTACGGTTACGAAAGTTGGAGTACGACCCTAGCAGTAGACCCTAAATTACGTGTGTTTGGAAATAAGATTTTGAGAAAGATATACGGGACGAGATGACTGGAGAGTGAAGGAGACTGCATAATGAAGAACTCCACGGACTGTACGATTCACCAGATGTTATAAAAATAATGAAATCGCGACGTCTGAGGTGAGCGGTCCACGTAGCTCGGATGGGAGGAAAACGATTATATTCTATCCTGGTTGGAAGGTCGGATGGAAGGGGACCATTGGGAAGACCCAGACGTCGTTGGGAGGACAATATTAGAAGAGATCTTCGAGAAGTTGGTGCTCGTGATGAAAACTGGTTTGATATTGCCCAGGATAGATTCAAATGGCGAACTTTTGTTACTGCGGCGATGAACTTGTGAGTTCCATAAGCCATAGAGTTAGTTATTTAATAATAGAAGTACCGCAGAGAATTTCCAGCAAGTGAACAAGGAAGAAGCATAGAAGCTACCTGCAGTCAAGGATTACAGGTGTACCGACGAAACAGCGACGGCAAAACAGCAAAACAAAAACCGCGACAGGCAAAAACGCACGACAGGCAAAATTAGCGACTGAAAATCCCCGATGCACAAAAAAAGCGACAGCTGAAAACAGTTACAGGCAAAAGAGAAAGACACACTAAAACCGCGACGCACAAAACATAGCGCCAGTCAAAAACGACGACTCAAAATCCCGACAGGCAAACACCGCATCAAACCAAAACCGCGACAGGCAAAAATAGCTTAAGTCAAAAAAGGCGACATACTAAATTCGCGATTGCGCATCGCCCAAAACTGCGACCATCAAAGCAAGAGTAAAGCTCACTTCAAGAAATTAAATATTATACATAGTTTCCGAAATAGAGGCGCTCAAAATCACAACATCGTCACAAATGACGTCATAGCTCAACACATACTGACGTAAGCGGTGTCAGTTTAACAAATTACTCTGGAAGTAGTATACGAATGTAATGTTGAATTATTGTAACTCCTAACGTTATAGCCTCTAAAGCAGGAATATGGAAAAGCGTCATTCTGTCTTCAGAAGTTCCAGGTGTAGAACAACTATAGCCTATTTATCTTTCCTTCCATTTTTTAAAAATGAATATTCCAATCCGTAGCTGCTCCGACATATCTCATTCATTGAACAATTATAGGCTGCTATTTTTATTTCCTTTAAATTTTTTAGCCTACGTCATAATTTAATGCACTTTCTTCGAACGGTTAGTAGATGGTCCAAAAATCAATTTAAAAAATGGCTAAACGACACAGCAATTCAAGTGATATTGACATAGCTTTAATGCACTTGAAAGTCCAGTAGGTGTCTTCTTTCTCTCATTAGAATAGATTATGTTTAACTTTTAACTATATTCCTTTTATAACGTTTTCGGAATTTATAAATTTACAAGGTATTTAACTACAATGTGCGTTGAAAGTTATAAAGAATAGGAAAAGAGTATAATTGAAAATGTTTTTTGGATGGAAAAGAGTATAGAGTATTTTAACATCTAAAAGAATATAATACTCTTAACCCTATCATTATGACCTGGGGTCCGCACGGACCCCATTCACTTTTGCGTGGCTGTCATTTTGTGCATATCCTATTCCGAGTGTTCATACTCAGTGACATCTCAAATCAAAATGTTTGTAAATCGCTACAAGCTTTTCATTGTATACAGATCAACCGGGCGTTGTCAATTTTACCTTAAAATTTCAATGTCATATTTCTATGACCTGGGGTCCGTCCGGACCCCAGGTATATTCAAGGTATAATTTCCTTTGTATAAATTGTTTTATGCACGTTTTGAATATTTACAAACTTCTTTAGTTTGTCAACAGGTGGCAGGGTACTCTATGTACACATGATTTCAACATCCGGCGCCATATTCTTTATTTTATTAGCATTAAGAAGGTCAATCTAAGTACAAATAATTTTAACATTTCGTTCCACTTTTTGACTGTGTTTGTACCTGTTTGCGAAGCGGTGAAGACCTTTTCTGCAGTGTTTTTGAAGTGATTTCGTTTTTATTTTTAAATAACTGAACTTGAATTTGATGAAAGAAGCACAAAAAGAAGAAGAACCACAAGAACAGCAACAATTATCTGTGTGCTGTGTTTTTCGCTGCAAAATGTCACGACGAAAGGGAGTTCCAATAGAAGAAGTTAAACGTGTACTGGATGAAAGCGAGTGATGATGATATAGATTTTGGGAGTTGCGACGAATCTTCAGAATATGAAGAGGGTGTAGGGGATGAAACTGAAGATATGCATTATGAATCTGATAGTGGTAGTGTATGTGATAGTGACTCTTCTCTCGACCAACCATGTAATAGTGGTAAACGGGCTAGACACTAATATTTTAAATCAAGCTCATATTTTTGAATCGCGTTCAGGGCGCAAATGGACTACAAGAGATCCTCATTCAACACAAACTGCAGCCCATAATGTTTTTTGACAAACAAGAGGATTAGTAGGTGATGCTAAGGATGTTTCTGATAAATGTGGCGCTCTGAAGCTGCTCATAACACCAGACATGGTCAATCTTATTGTTCGAGAGACAAATAGAAGGGCTAAACAAGTGATAGCAAAGTGGAATACATCCCATCCTGCAACTCAAAAGACATGGACTGAAACAGATGAAACAGAAATATATGCTTGTATTGGAATATTGTTACTTG
>JAGDQP010013637.1:4317-26463 GCA_022664845.1 Lepisma saccharinum
GCTTTTCTATGCAAATTTAGTCAAATTACATTTTATTCAGTACAATATGTTCTTGTTTCTGTGTCAGTTCTTGTATATGTCAATACCAAGTTATATTCAAGATTTGTGCAATTTATCAGCGCTTTCCTAGGTTCAAAATGCAGTATATTACACATTTGTTTCAATAAGATACGACAAACGGTCTAGTAGACGTCCAAATGTATATCAACAGTAAGTCAATGAAAGCCTTTCTTCGATTCAAAGGTCCAACTAAAGTAAGCACGTTTCCTAGCTTCAAAAATCCGTATATTTCACATTAGTTTCAATGAGGTACAACAAGTGGTCTAGTAGACGTCCAAATGTGTGTTAGTTCAATATATAATTATGTCATAAGGCGACATTCTGCCATCAGCATTATTCCTAAAACAAACAACTAAAGTCTTCACATATGTATTTATCAGTCAGCATTAGTCAAATGTTTCAATACCCGTCCAAGTATTATCTTCAGTAACCATCACCACTATACCACAACAACCTTAATATTAAACTTTAACCATTGGATCTGCCACAAGGCAACAAAATCTAACAATTGCAGCAACTTAAACTTTAAACAATGGATCTATCACAAGGTAACAAAATCTAATACTTGGAGCAAGTTAAACTTTAAATATTGGATCTGCCGCAAGGTAATAAAATCTAACAGTTCCAACAACTTAAACTTTAAATATTGGATCTGCCTCAAGGTAATAAAATCTAATACTTGGAGCAAGTTAAATTTTAAACACTGGTTCTGCCGCAATGTAACAAACTCTGACACTTGGAGCAACTTAAACTTTAAACACTGGATCTGCCGCAAGGTAACAAACTCTGATACTTGGAGCAAGTTAAAGTTTAACCATTGGATCTGCTGCAATACCATACTTTTCTTTCAACGCAAGTCAGCAAAACAGTTAAATTCATGCCAGTTAGTTAATTGTTAATCAAACTAATGTAATTACTAAATATATTTATTTGTGTGTCATATTCAAAGGTACTTGAAGTTTCTTGCATTCATATCAATTGTCGACAATAATAATTTTATTTCTTATTTCGTTTAAAAAAAAATCATTCCCACACGTTCTCCTACTTTTCTTGAACTAAATTGGCCTTGAGCTCTAAGCAATGACTTCATTATCTCCACTTGTGGTTTGGATCAGAAATTAAAAATTTTTCTTCCTATTTTTTCCCCCTTTCCTTTCAAAACTAATTAATCTTTTGCTATATTTTTTTTCATCCAACAAAAAGGCAAATGCCCTGTGGCATTCTGTTATAGATATTTGTGTTCCGGGCCGGGAAAAGGGGTAAGACGCAAGAGTTAAGCTCAATTTAATTTTTAATTAGCGAGCTGTCAAATCCGAGAGTAAATTTGTGGAAAAAAAACAGAATGATTAATGATTTCGTTATAGCAGGCTAGGTGTACTCTACTGGTTCTAACCCCACAAGCCAATTTTTCCTGGGATCCCAATAGGTATTCAGATTGATAATCTCAATAACCACTTGATATATTGTATTCGGACTTTGACTTAACGTCACTCTTCGATTTCTGCTTGAGACCTTTGAGTTGTGTTCAGAAATAAGAACAGCGCGTTCCCCTTTGTACCAAAGAATACATAGGTTAATTTAGAATTCGCTGCGAATGATAGTTTAAAACTACTTGATTACTCCGAGGGTTAGTTTTGGAGTAGTTCATCATCTTGTTGCCGTACCACACACCTTGTTACCAGGGAGTCAAATGTTTCCCGCGCTATTTGTTGGTAACGTTTTAACTTATCTACTTCGAATTTTCACTTAATGTAACGTTGTATGGTACTGTAAATTTTGCTTATAAACGAATCGGATAAATTTTATTGCCGATATGATGGGTACCCCACAGTACCCCAGAACCTCGCATAGGTACCTGTTGAAACCACTGTGATCAATGATTTATTTTATTAATATTGAGATTTGTAAGTAGTTTTTGGATTCCTTATCTTTTCATACCTAAACCTCATAAGTTCATTTTCCATGGGGTTGCAATAGTTATTAAGGCGTATATCGATAACCACTTCATATATCATGTTCGGGTTTTCACTTAATGTCTCACTTGAAGTCTTCCTGCGATTTCTGCTTGAAAAACCGATTTACTTGGACCTAGTAAACAAGTAATAATTATAATCTCTGGAAAATAGAAGATTTAATTTTCTAATTTCTTTCCTACACAAACTAATACATAGTAAAATTCATTCAGAAAAAATATTATCCGAAATAAGGTTGCACGCTCCGCAAAGAGTTACGCGACCTCGTAATTCAGTCTTCGACCTCCCACCCAAAAGGACCAATGTATTAGATATATCGCCTATTAGGAGAATGTGATCATTTTGTAATATTAAAGCATGTCCAGAGTTAGACATATTTAATGTAAATACAAGTGGCGATTTTCATTGTTATATAAGGTAATGAATTGTTTAACAGAATGCCACCACAAAACATCAAATATGAATATATATATAGTATCTTGTAGAATGTACAATGAACACCTGAACTAGGTACATAACCTGTTGTGTTAAATAAATAAATACATACATAAATAAAACTGAGCTCTATGCAGCAATGAGAACAGCGCGTACTCCTTGGTACCTCATAACCCCACAGATTGATCCCTGGATATTTGTAAACATTTCGTTTGGAATGCGTAATTATGCTAGGTTATTACTTTTCCAAATTTTCTTCTCCTTATACCCAAAAGCCCGATTCTTTCTGATTAACTGAAAATAGAATTTTCGTCAAAATTATAGAAAGCAAGTTTTACCAGATTCCAGTTTTTCAATTTAAAAGTTCCTAGATGAAATAAAACTACATAAAATTCAGAGTGCATCTATGTACCTTAATAAGCTGTATTTGATATAGTAAAACGTACTTTAAGATCAAATGAGTCATAAACTTTACAAATACACCCATAAAACCGAGAAAAAGTATCCAGTCAGGCAACATTTCCTACTTCACCTAGAAGTTTTGAGCGATAGTAAAAAAAAATTGTTACTTCGTGCTCTCTACGGGAAAAATATTGAACTAGAGTAAAAATTCCGTTCAAGATAGTCCACATTCATCATATCTAAAAATTTCAACCCTCTATGCACATTTCTATTCAATGACTACCACGAATTTGGGAGCCTTAGGAGATTACTGAAATCTCAATCAAATTCCAAACTTGTCAACAATATATTCGTTCAGATCACTCGCTACTGATTAGCATAAGGAAGGGGAGAACAGAAATAGAAATGTTTATTAGTATGCGCCTCCAGTGTTGATACTAATGTGCTTATAAGCGTGAAAAGATAAAAAAAATCATTTCACTTTAGAGTTAATTTTCAATATATATGCCGGTATTTTAAATTTCTAGATTTCTATATAATAAAAATAATGATAATAATCATAAACCAGATATGTGCTTAAATGATCAGAAAATTATTTCTATCTATGTGATTAGGATATAAAAGTATGTGCTTCATACTGCAACACTGCGAAGAAAGGAATATGAACTGTCAGTTACACAGTTTTATAAGACATACACAAACTTCTTTCTGCGTTACACGTGTTATCGACGCATATTCGAATTTCCATAATTAATTGCAACTTTAGAAACGAAAAGGGTTTTTTTTTTGGTATAGTACAAGTAAGAAGAATTTTAGAAATTTTGTATTGAAGTTCGGAATATACAGCGTGATCTTTTAGCAACGCAAAGCAGCTATTCGCTCATCTAATTCCACCGGCCAGTCAGAACGCGGTTTTTCTATGACTTTTCACTGCATGGTTTATTTCCGAACTGATTTTGTCTAGGAATTTATATGCTGTAATGTGCTGACAGGTCACTAGGCCTCAACCTAAATTATATGATGTGATGTAGACGATACATGTAAAAGTCGCAGTTTTGCGAAATGACAAATATTATAGTGCTCAACTATAAAAGGAAGACGGATTCAGTTTTGCTACGCCACGTCCCAAGAATAAGTTCTTGTAAATGTAATTGATTTACATTCTTATATCACTGTTTTGCTGTCCTGTTTGATAGTCAGGATATGATTTGGGTATTTGGAGAAGGCAGCTATCTACAAAACCCTCTCGTTTAAGCTGCTCGTTTAGAAGCAGCATAACGAACAAACACATCCGTAATTAAACATGAAAACTCCTCGTACGTCATTGGGTAAGCAGAGTAAGTATCGGAGATTGGTGCATGAACCAGTGGTGGAAGAGAATGTAAATCAATTATATTTACGTTAAATTGTTTATTATTAGCAGATATTCCCTACAACCTGCTAGAAACCTTCTTGTTCAGGCAACTTTCAAAAGATTTTTTTTAAAAACAATAAAAAAAAATCTTTAAAGACAAACTTTTCTTAAACAAATCGTACATTTTTTTTTGCATGACTAAAAAGAGAAGCTTATTGAAAAGTGACTGTATATGAGAGCACACCCTAAGCTTTTATTTTAGTCATGCATAAACAAAATTACTTTTACTTTTTAGTACGAAATGTGTAAGAAAAGTATGTCTTTAAAAAGGTATTGTTTATTATTAATTTTTAACCCTAATCCTAAAGTGTTCTGCAACCAGTCTAAAACCACAGCGTTGCAGGCTAGTATTTATGGATAATATTAAAAAGAAAATTAAAATGTGCTTTTAAAATATATAAATATAGAAATATAAGAAAGTAGAAATACAATATTGTATTGCCACCCGAGTTACGTCGCTGTGCAAATTTTCATCATTGCATGAAGTAGGGAAACGAGCTAAATTAACGTTGGAAGATTTGAGGATACCACCAACCATTGTAAACTAAAGAAAGAATGTAAAAAATGGATCATACTTAGAAAGGTTTTTATTATCTAGAAGTTAACTTCTCTAATAAACAATTTTCATCAGTGATGATATTTTAAATTAATGATTGATGAAAACGGAGAATAGGTTGATTGATCATAAGTGTTAAATTTAGTCGTGTGCCATTGTAATTGTAAAACACGATGTTTCAAGGAAACGATTTTCCAGATTATTTACAGCGTAGTTGCATTCAATTCTGTGTCTTCAGTTTTCCAATATTTTTTTTTACTAATAACTTAAACTTCAATGTAGTTGCTATTAGGCAATGAGAAGCAAAATCAATATCACATTAAGCATACACACTTTGTAGGGTTTTCTGTATCATTATATGTGGTGTATTTATCATTAACTTTGTATTTAAATATTGAATATATTATAAAGAATTTAATTAAATCGTTTCTAGTATATATAATTACTATTTCCATAAATTTACTACAGTTTGTGTAGCTGTTATCGAAAAATCGTATCATACCCTTTGAGAAACATTGCATATGGAACAGTTTTAAAATTATTAATATTGTCTTAGTTTGCCTGTACTTAAGATAAGCAATTCTACTAACCTGGTGGCAGTTTATTACGCTATATTTCCTGAAATATCGCTTGTTGCCAAAGTTTTATTAAAAACAATTTTCTATGGCTTCCTATGTTTCTCTAATGCACGCGTCATCTATTATTCAGATATGTTTATCAGTATAGAAAACAAATTCTATTCCATTAATTTGGACTGGGAATTTTTTTACGAAGGCTCAAATATGACATAGGAAATCATGTAAGGATGTCCATTTTCCGTTTGTTCCAAACCGATTATTACAATATGCATATTTTAAGATAATATTATGATGCTAAAAATAAGAAAGATGTATAACCGTAAGTGGGAAGTGAAATTCACCATAAAGAATTTATAATTTCACCAAACAAAGAAAAATATGCTCAGTGGTGTAATAGGAAGAATCCCTTCAACCAGAGAACTTTTTATTTGTGCTAATAGACGTTTTCCATAAGTTATTACATCACCGTTAGCTCAAGTATTATGAACTTTTACCTGAACAAAATATAGAGGTTTCAAAATTCGTAGTTTGTAAAATTTCATATACTATATTTGCGATCATGTGCGCTACCGCCTGCTGCGCCATATTAAAAAAAACAACATTTAAACAGTTTTCGTAAATATTTCGCTTGAAAAACATTTTGAAGCAGAATAGCTTATTACACAAAATAATGTACACAAATTTCTCTTCACGAAAGTTTATTTCCATTTCTAAACTTTTTTCTTTCTACTGTTTCGCAACAGGAAGATTAAAATAGACATAGTCGAAAAAAATACAGGAGTTTTAAAAACTAGCAATAACAATAATATAGTCATAACGACATGTATAACTACCACAACAATATTGTATGGTATCCTAGGTCAACTTTGAACAATATGTGTATAGTTGTAACTATATAGAATGGTCGGACATAATTCCCCCATTTGTAATTCCAGTAGGCGTTGTTGTATTATTAGCAATAATGCTAACAAGACATCTTACTAATTTAACTAGAAACATGAATTTTACAATAAAATATTGTTCACATCATTGTAAATATGACAATACACAAGACCCTGAGAATTTTCATAATGAAAATATGTTTAGCAGTCCATAGTATCGCTGGTCCAATTTCAAATATGACAAATGGGATTGTATGATTACTCCATCTACTTTATTTGTTGAGTAGTTATATCAACAATATCGTATTGCTGTAGGTAAGATATTTTATGAAAGTGACATAAACATTGTAATCATGTCTCAATGGGTGAGCAATTCATAAATACTAAGTTATTATTTACACTTATCTTTAAATGTTTTAAGTAAATCCCCAAGATAATAACTTTTCTTCGTCATCCGTAGCTACTCCTTGTACCCCCTTCTAATTTCTCTAGATTCGAACAAACAACATCCCACGTAACTGCAATGTTGTAGTGAATATACATCTGCAATTTCGTGCATGCGCATGCAACACAAAATAGTATTACTCGAACAGCACTAAATGTATTGTCAAACTTGTAGGTCATGAAGGAATATTGTTGAAGCAGACGTACATATAATTTTCCCACAATTTAAAATTAAGATATAATTGTTTAGGAATTTTAACTATACAACAATACCAGATATAAGCAAGTTAGCCAAAGGTCAACCGTAAGATAATTATGGTTATAATTACTATACATTTTAACAATATGCTGTACTTTAGCAATGCAAATATAGCTGAATTTCCTAGTTTTTTTTCTATGCCGTAAGCTTGGGTTAACAGCATGAAAAACACACATACAAAAAGGAAAAAATGTCCAGCTGATAAATTCATACACACATGTACTATTGGAGTCTACAGAAAGGTACTTACATATTAAGTACACATCAAGACACAAACAGATAAGGGCCTTGTTCTATACTGTAAACTGATACTTGAGATGTACACATAATTAACAATAAGCGTATGCACCTCACACTCATACCAAAACAGTTAAAAATGACCCTAGATAGTATACAGCATGGTAAACTAACAACCACACCGAAAACCCGTATACACATTCGAGATATGTACAGTGGAGATGTTTGCATCACAGAACTCAATAAGATAACAAGTGTATACATCTTCAAATTGGAGCATGTGAAGCTGGCTTAAATGTACGGGACGGGCTCCAAGTCTTGACCAACATTGTGAAATATACAGTCAGAGACTCTGAATTAAAATAGGGGAATGACCATCAGGATATTGATCGTACTAATGACGCAGATAAAGGCCCCACCGTCTTAACACTGCCGTATTGAATGAACTTCCAAGTTAAAAGTACATTTTTGCAATATAGATAGCACACAACCACACTTTTGATTCATACAACCGCATTACTAGTTTAGATTTATAGATGAAGAACCGACTCTAATACTATTTAAAGCTCTTAAAAAGATCTATAACTTTAACGTTATATGTTGTAATAGTAAGTTACAAGTACCGAGTTAAATATACTTAGAACTAAAACGCACAATAAACACTATGATTTTGTTTACTTTAATATATATTTAAGACGGAGTCAGCAATTAATAAAATTATTTCTTCTGCATATTTACCAATTAGTTCCCTTAAATTTGAGGCGAAAACAACACTTCTATCTATATGCTATAAAATGTCATACGCCTTTAAAAATTACACTGTGAATTTATTGATGACGTTATAACTCCTAAACCCAACTGTTGTTAGCGCTCATTAAATTCATTTTATCGATTGATTTATGGAATTCATTGGGTCTTTTTGTGAGGAATACAGGAGAGGTTAGCTACACATTGCAACGATTTTCGTTTCATTACTTAAAATGTCTAAGTTCAAGTCTGATTTGACTGCACTATGGGTAATATACCGAATTTGTGACATTGGTGCATTGCTGCGCGATTCTCTATATTTCGCAAATGCCCCCGAAATACTTACAGCATTAAGTATAACGGCACAATTACACGAACAATAAATCCAACGTATTTTCCGACGGTGAAAAATCAGTGACATTGATGAAAAGCTTTAGAAGAGAACTGAGATGATAGGTTATCAGCTATCCCCTATCGATGCAGATTGTGCCTTGTTTACATTGTTGTTAACTAATTGTAAAAACAATCAGTAAATATCATTTCATCAAACCATCCAGATTTCTTTAGCTTATTTTCGAAACGGCTCTCTTCCACTTTTGTTTTTAAAACAATGAGCTATCAGTAGCATTTAATTCTTTGAGGGTGTATTTTCCTGTTTGTGCATCAATTTGCTGTTAAAATCTTTTAAAATCATTTAAAAATGTAGTGCGAAAAGTGGGTTTGGGTTCATAAAGGATCTTGTCTACATGAACTTGGCGCACACAGAAGGAGAATATTTTCATTAAAAAATTCCCTTGTCCATATTCATTGAATAGGTATTGGTAATTTTTTAAAGCGTCTCTTGTCCCAATGCTATGTAGTGCAGCAGTAAGCAAGAAAAAAAAATGACGGTACACAACCGAATTTCGCGGAATTGACATTCATTTCTCCCTCGCAAAGAGTTGAGTGGTATTACCGGTTATAACTGCAAAATTTCAAGAAGTTTTAAAGGTTGGTTTTGTCTTAATTGGCAAAATATAGAAAATATCTCTGTAATGAAATTCTGCCAATCAATTTTAGAGAGAACGTTGCTTGTTCAGAGAGTTTGGTTTCAAAACATCTCTTGCCGAACATATTTCCCTCAATTTTTGGGACATAATCAGTGTAACAATACTAATTAGATTGAAAATAAACTCGTACCAACATAACGGGGCCACGGTGGCTCAGTTGGTAGAGCGCTCACCTCTGGTGCTAGGGGTCGTCGGATCGATCCCTGCTCATGCCATGTGGACTTTGTGGTGGACAAACATCGTGTGCGTGGGATCTCTCGGGGTGGTCACGTTTCCTCCCACTTTCTTCATTCCACCAATTCATCCCATCATCATCCAATTCAATTCAATTCGTACCAACATAAATATATCACACACAAAATATTTCATCATTCCGATAAGTTTCTGCAGCGCTGACAGCTTTTTCTCCTTGACCAAAAATTTGGCAAACGGGACAGGATACGTTTTGATAATACACTCAACATTTGGTGCGGTTCAAACGACATCCTGGTGGCCCAATTGTCTCCATCAATCCCACATCTCTACTGACGTGTACTCAAGATGAAAACGGAGGCATTCACCGGTGGCACATCTACAGAACATAATTGAGCTACAACGTTTGTGTATTTATAATTCTTTCGTGAAGGTATACCTTTTAGTAAGATGTCATTTGTTGGAAATTGGGATTGGCTGGTAGGGGTCAAATCAGGAACCACAGAAAGCTGTCTCACTAGAAGCTGTTGTTTATATGATTTAGTGTGTCTGAAGGAACCTAGTTCTTAGGTAGTTGGCGAAACTCTAACACTGTTTCATTTTTTATATAAAACATATTTGCTTTTCTCAGCTATTATTTTATTTAATCTGAAATAAAATTGCGGTCTATTGGTTTAATAGAGAAACACACGTTCTATGTTTCTTGTGTGCTTCACCATGGTTAGAGACCAATGTAGATCCAACGGCACCTATTGCCTACGTACCTTATACATCACGGCTCAAAAATTTTTTACTTATCCAAAGGATCACAATAGCATGACATTATCATTAGAAAAGTAACTGATATCTTCAACACCCTTTTCTAGTTTTGCACAACGACTTTTTAGCCGCACTATGGCGATTAGGAGCTAGCGATGATGCTTATTGCCAAGGTATATAGTTCATTAATGCGAAGACTCTGTAGTACCAGTGTCTGATGTTTAAATTTTCCTGTGGATGGCAAAGTTAAAATTTTTAGCCATTTCCATCGATTTTACATGACTAAGCTACACCACCGGCCGACGCGACGACCAGAATATTGTCTCGCAACATGTAATGCGCTTTTGTTATCATCTCTGGAGCTTGTCGTGGCATCGCTTTTGCTAACTTCAGTAAGTCAGTACACCTGTCTATCTGAGTTGAATCAGGGTTTTGAATTTTAAAGATGGAGTTAGGTTGTATGGGATAATATAAGAAATGCCTTAGCGCGCCGGTATTGAAATTTTCAACAAGTTTAGATCAATTTCAATTATTTAGGAAATTTTACTTCCTTTTTAGGTACCCTTTCAGTAAGTAGATCCGGTACTGTGTAGTACTTATATTATATTGATTTTGCAGTCTACAGAGACTAATATCTTTTATCGTTTTCTATTTACTCTTTTATTTTTAAAACACACTTTTACTTTTACAATATACAGCCATTATGTTTATGGTATAACAGTTCATAAAGCACCGTATTAGGATTCAAAATGTTGAATTTGTATGTATCACAAACGATTATATTTATTTAGTTTTAAACACCATATTCATAGCCCACAGAGGACACAAACGAAAGCAGAAAATGCTATTATCGTGTCATTGAATGCTAATGGAACTACGAATTCAGTTTCATCCAAGGTAGACTTAGTACAAATGTTATTTAGATAAGCAAAGTAGAAAAAAAACTGTGCCAATCTAAGAATTCTTATTCAGATTTAAGAACAATTTTATTTCCTCGCTATGGTTGGCATCTAGTGACAAAAATAAGTTTCAACAATTATCTGAAATGTCCACTTACAATTTATATTTACACATGCATCTTTTCTTCAGAGAAAGATCTAAGATAGTCGTCTAGTTCTCCTGGCCGGAGGGCGGACAAGTTGTGAAATGTCTGTTTTTTGCTACAAAGACATACTGTATAGATTATACAAAGGAAGCACAGATTTTGTATCTATAGCAAATATTTACTACTTGTTTTACAATCTAAAATGATTTCATTTGAGCAGAAATTATGTTTCATATATTGCTGTAATTCTAGGTGTCTTATATTCATATCATAACTATAAATACTTATAGTTGTATTTAGTTAGAAAGTTAGAAATAAGCAGCCATATCAAAGCCCATACTTTTCGTATTTATCAAATCATTAGAAACAAGGACGAAAGGATAGGATAATCTTGGTACTAACGTTGTTAATAATAAGATTTTTTCTGTGTGTTATTTTAGGTTTTTACATTGTAAATAATGTCAGAAATAATTAATTTGTGGGGAGAAAATTTCTAATTTTAGTCCGATTTTTATTTTTATGTCCTTTTATTATCAATCCATCGATTGCCTGTGTCTGTAATCAGCAGATTTGGTCAGTGTTATTAGAAAAAGCTTCAGTACCACATTCAATCAGAATAAAATTATTGTCAAGCTGGTGAAATTGACAGCTAGAACAGGGTGTCTGCCAGGATTTTCATTTTCGTGGAGTTCGGTGTATAGGAAAAATTGAGTGGAGTGTTTAAGTAGAGTTAAGCAGAGTTTTTATCCATGGGTAGATTTATGGGGACATGGGGGGCTTTACATTCCCAGTCATTTCAGAATGGCTTTAAATGTTTCACTCTAAACGATAGCTTTTAATGTGATTGTCCCACAAGATCTCTCTCGTGCCCAACCCCGCGTATCTCTCCTAAATCCGCCCTTGTTTCTATCCTTTGTTGAAAATATAAAGTTGGGGTATGCGCTTGAGAATCTGGGGTTTGCCAATCATCCTTCGTTAAGAGCTCTGGCAGAATTCCGGAGCTTGAGTCAGATAAAACATACGCCTTGCAAATTTCACCTTTAGGCTATCATATTGGATTGAACATAAAGACAACGTTCATGTAGATGTAATAGGACTCGATCTTCAGCTATCGTTGTATTTGGCAATTGTTTTCATCTATATACAAATTTGTTTACTTGCATATGTGAGAATCTGCTTGTGTGTGTTTGTGTCGTGACTTTTGTATGAGTTGATGCATGTGTGTGTGAATTTGAGAGTAAAAGGGTGTGTTCGTGTTTGCTTGTGTGTGTGAGTGTGTAGGTGTTGAGCTATGTGTGTGTGTGTGTGTATGAGATCGAGCGAAAGAGAGAGAGAGAGAGAGAGAGAGAGCAAAGGGAGTGTAGAACCAGAGCCAGAAGAGAATTAAGAGAGGAAATGAGAAAACCGGGGACAAAGACAGAGCACGGAGGTTATCAACTTTGCCCTGCAGTAAATATCAATAACTGTTTCTCTTTGACGGAACTAAAGACTCAGATTACGCATTATTAATGATATCTCGTGCCCCACCATTTATTAAAGTAAGTATCTCTAACCTTTGAAACTGATTATAAGCAAAATTAATCCTCCTCCTTAATTCATCACAAGGATAAGCTTGGAGACAGAGAATGAAGATCGCTCCCTATTAGATAATAACCTATTTTAAAGGGAAGCGACCATATTTATCTTTGAAAATAGTTATTTACAAATTTTTAGTTAAACTAATCCTTTGAAATAGCTGTTTATTATTAACTTACTGTAGCTAAATGAAGCTAAACATGCTCGTTATAAGAGCGGCCTTGAGGCCGACACGTTCTCACTAGAGTAAGTGGATGTGTTTTTCAAAATATACACAAGAATAATAACTTATTTGTTATAGTTTACTTTTAAACTTGGATACTTATTTGTTTACTCCAGATACTTGCTTAACTGCATCGACTTTTCTTGGACTTTAGTTACAAGGGAAGCTATTGGACCACCCGACGATAATTTCGTTGACACTTTCACAGATTGCAGCATATGTATAGACAGAAGAAAACATCTAAATTTCTCGAAATCTTACAACTTGAGTGATGATTTCAGTCATAACTCCTGAAAGTTGGCATACATAAATGTGACGAGACATGAATTTAATTCACCTTTCTTTTTTTTGGCTATCACAAGTATTTCAAAACTTTATATTATTATCATTAATATTATTGTTGCAAATAATAATACTAATAATAACAGTAGTAGTAGTAGTAGTAGTATTTCATATAGGAATCAAGTAACGTGTCCTACAATAACTGAATCCGTTCTTTCAGAAATGACACATACGCCTAACGATTAAATTTTATATGATCAATTTTTCTGTTGAGAATATTGAGCGCTAGTCACATTGTCTAAAGAATAGTTATCCACTTCCCATCTCTGCTCTTAATCTAAATACACTATTATGTTTGTTAGTCTATGACTGCTAATGTCACTTGATACTAACTTTATAACTCTGTGATGTATGTGATTGCGAAATACGAAACGTCGTGTTTCTTAATTTTTCACTTTCTTGTCCATACGTACAAGTTTCGTGGCAATTAATTCAATATGTGAATTCACTTTTAATATACCAAAAACACGGATATAAACGAAAACGAGCTGCTTCAAGAAATACAAAATCAAGGATACATAACTGCATCTTTGAAACCTTGGTATTTTTCGTGGTTCGATTGGATGAGTGCAACACAAGAAAAAGAATATTTTTATGGGCAGTAAGAGAACTATGGCTTACGCCAGAGTGAGTGCAAAAGTGTGAGAGTTTGCAAAAAAAACATGAGCAAGCAACTAAACAATAATTCATTTCCAGCAGGGTAGTTTATGTAATGTTACATGTATTATGTATTGAAATAAACAAGTTACAAAGTTTTGACGACTTGGTGATTGTCTAAATCTTTTTGAGTTTCTTTTGATGATAATAATTATGAATACAACATTCATTTTCCTGGAATGTCAAAAGTTTTCTTGTGGGAGGATATTAACAAGAAATCGTACTGTTAACTTATAATAATCCAAATAACTTTTAGCGCCCTATTCACTACAGTGCTATCCAATGATGATATTAAAATGTTTAAAAAATAGATTGTAGGAAATATACCGGTATTTACTTTGAATAAAGTCTTTATAAACCATATTAAACAAATAGAATTATGGCAAATAAAGTCACAAGTGAAAACTTCGCACCTCGACAACATTATAAATTTTAATGTAACGATAAAGTAAATGTTATGTTTCAAATTTCTTGTTGAAATAATAATGTTATCAACACATACTCCTACAGTATGGTCGAAAGAAAATGAACTAAAGTTCTGGCACATTCGAAAATCAACTGTTTTCATCTTAATAAGCGAATATTATTAATTAAGTATATAAACTATATAAAACAATTAAGTATATCGACACTTACGCAGTGATAAAGTAATAAAAATTTAGAACTGTTTACATTAATCGTTACTTTTACGTTTCATAGAAGTGTCATTTACATCTTGAAAGTCAACATGGGTGTTTTTCATCTTATTAAACACTGACGTGTTATGACGAGCTAATGTCCACGTGCGACCACCAATCATTTAAGGGACCGAGCATCCTTCGTATATTCCCTTAATTGATCAGATATCGAAGTGAAAGCGTTCACCACGTTTCTCAAAGTCAATACACCATGCATCAGCTGAGGTAATACAGTAATTTCTAAAATTGTTATAATATTTCATCTTAATAAAGAATATAGAAGTATTATTTTCTGCTTCTGAACTACAACCTCGTGTGTGATGTGTATTGAAGGAAGTTACACTTTCCTCCCTGTCCAGCTTTTTATTGTATAACACTGGTTTGCATGTTTGCTATCTTAAATTTAAATAAATATAACATTTAGTACATCACCCTGAAAGTTCAAGACGAAAGCAATTATCTGAAAATATCCACAAACATTCCATCCATATTCCTGAGACTATATCTTTTAACACAGTATCTGCACACGTTCTTAATTCTCTTTCGTATGGACTTCATGAGCAACTAGCACGAAAGGATACACATTTAGAAATGATATAGAAAGACCACTGATGTCCTAATACTAACACATCTTCCTCCACTTTGAGGGAAGTTGCGAAATTTCGATGTTCGCTTTTGTATTTAAATATTTTAATTACATTGTGGAAGGAGAAAGTTCGATTACATTATGCGTGAAAGAAAAGTTTTGCTTTTGATTAAGAAAGATCCAAATTTCTGATCAAGTAACTAATTTTTTATTCACTAAGTACATGGGGTTTCTTACCTCCATTTTCATCAGAAAAAATATATCACGATCAGATTGTTATCCTTCCTCTAATGATAAAACCATTTGCGGCTTTGTAACAGAGAGATCGACGTTGTGTGGATCAGATGCAATGGATATTGGTTAAAAGTTTCCATTTTAATGTTCTTGTAGTATGACACATATATTGATCAGAATTAATTAAAATTATTGTCGAGTACAAAAGAGGTACTGTACACTTTCTAGTTTCAGTCCCAGTTTTGCAACATAGATCGCAATTACACAAAATATTACTGCGTCGAAATGTAGTTTTTGACATATATGAAAACAAAATACAAAAATAAACAATATAACCAAGTTGGAATGTTTTCATCCTCTTTACTGTCATCTACAGGCATCTTCGCAACTACGGTCATCCTGCATGTATAAAAATGTTTTGCTCTCTTAAAGTAAAAATTGACCAAATGCTTTTGAAATTTCGACTTTTTAGAAAAATTAATACCAGATTCGTAATTAGCATGTCAAAAGCATTAAGCAAGTGTTAAAATATTCCGATAATATCGTGTTTACCAGTGTAATAGAAAACATGGCGTGCCATGTTTTGGAGCTTATTTGTACTGTTATGTTGGTTGTCTAACTACGAGGCGTACACTGCAACAATTCTCCTGGAGGAAAATACTACTAGTTCTTATAATTCCAACTTCCATTTACTTTTGTGAGTATCTGTTCAACAAGAGTACATAGCTTTTAGGGACTATGGGGGAAATTATTACAGGCTCGTTTCTAAGAAGTTCAGAAACCTAGAACTTATCATGTTTTTATCTAACCATATATGCTACAAACTGTGCAAGTTTCAATGTGATTGTTGTCGGCAAGTCCAATAGGTTATGTCAAGGACGATATCTACAGAACTCCTTCACCAGATCTTTCAACTTTGCAACAACGGATATAATTGCATCGATCCCTCCTGCTATATTGGCTAATATATGGACAGAAATTAAATATCCACTACGTGCTCCGAATTGTGTTCACGGGCAGATTTTTTCATATGATTTTCTGTTGGCCATTAAATTTAGTTAGTTTTACAATATCTTGACACCAGTTTCAATTCTCTGACATGTTTATCAGAAAATAAAAATCCAATTTGTAATCAAGGAAAGACTTTTCGGGTACCGACGACAACCTTCGGGAGGTGATTCCTCACATCAAAATAAGACAAATGTTCCTCTGACAAATTTTCGAAATCTGGAGTGTTTTGGAGATACAGCTTGCAGAAAGCATGGGAAATGAACTTTAGAACTTCATGATTCTAACACCACGAACAGTAGATCTGATGCGGAATGGTATTGGTAGAGATTTTAAACTTGCTATATTTGAAAACGCATGCTCCATAATTGAATGATAGAAGCGCAAATGATTCCTCAAATGAGGTAGGTGTTTCCCGATTTTTTCTGAAGAAGAGGTAAGTCGAAATGAGTATGAGTTAAACGATTTTCTGTGCGACTAAAGATGACATACACAAATGTGTGTCATCACTGATATTCAACCGTGCATTGGTATTCAATACCTTTGATAACAAACAAAATATTTGATGAAAGTACGAAATGCGTAGTCCTGATTGTTATGCAACGCGCATATTTAAAAAAACAAAATGATATATGGAATCTGCTTCATACATTGATTGACCTAAATGAATTATTGTTTCCTGGTGGGAATCCGTTCTATACATGTTCATTTCGACCTACCTTTACTTCAGAAAATTTCTTAGAAATCCCTACTTCGTTTGGGGAATCCCTGACGCGTCTAGTGAGAAATTATGGAATATACATTTTTGGATAGTGCGAATACGGTCTTTCACAGTATCATACATCAGTTCTACTGTTTGCGGTGTTGGAAATATGAAGTTCTAAAGTTTATTTTCCCACTCTTTCGGCATTCTGTAGCTCCGAAACTATGCAGATTTCGAAAATTCGCCAGCTGCCTTATGATGCGAGGAATCATCTCCCGAAATTTGATGGTGTAATTCATAAACATGCTATATATATTCAAATAGCATATTGAAGTAAATAAATAATGAAACCCATAACCTAAGCTATCCTTTAATATTAACCATGACCTCTGATATTGTTGCTGGTTTTATAAGTTTTATAGAACTCTCAAAAAGCTCATTCGATATACATTTAATTACTCCTTCAATTGTTGACACGTTCAAATTATTTCGTTCCTCTGTCCTTTTCACATTCCTAATGGAATATACACTTTCCATGTCAGCATTACGTTCAGGAACACTATAGACGAATGCACTCAAAAAAAGCAAAAACCGGAGCAAACAGGGGGCCCGAAAGCATTTTTTGAGACAGTTGATTTCTTCATTGAAAACCGGTAGTGTCCCAGGAACCCGGGACGTCTGGCAACCCTAAATATCTATATACTAGCACATTCTATAAATGATCTTCATGTTATTTTGAGGTTAAGTAAGGAGGCATGGCATATTGTTAAGTAACACTATTGTTATTTTTAAATATTTGAGAACCAATATGTATTTTTATAATTTTCGTGAGCCCGCCCGCCCCCATTCCCACGAGCCCCCCAATAAAATCGTCTGGACAAAACATTGGTAACAGTTTGGGGAATAAAGTAAATTTGAAAGGCAAAAAGGGAAGAAATGTGTACAAAAACAAACGACCTGTTGTTAGTTTTCGTCTTTGTTGTTTCCTTCAAACACAAGCTATTGTGGCATGCTGCAGTTTGTTTCCGTCTTTGAGAAGGTAGGTTACAATAACGATCACATGTATCCGACTAGCTTCTTGCCTCCTCTGTGATACAAGTAAACTGAAAAGTAAAAAGGATGACATTGAAAAAAAAAACGACATTCTGCCTCACAAACAACAAACTACATTTCTGGAGGATGGTTATAAATGACCCTGCGATTTCCTGACGCAGGAGGAGGGCAGTGCTCGCTGCATGTAGCATAGAGCGGGCAGTGGAGGACGGTTCTTGGAGAGGAGAGAAGGGTATTTGCAGTGATAGGGGAAAGGCAAGACCCAACTATCAACTCAAGTCCAGGTAATTGGCCAAAAATTCAGAAGAGGCTAGCATTGTTGACGAATTAGGCGCCGCTATTGAAACACTTGTCAACTAAATAGTCTTGAGAAGGTGTCTTGATTCTTTACATTGATCTTAAAGTCTAAAGCTAAGAGATTCTTTTCCTTTTGTTAATATTTCCCATCTTACTCCCTTAGGTCTCATTAACTACAACTTAGGCTGAGGTGAGTCATACACCGTTCAATTCCTAGCAAACCAAATGTCCAGTCTAACTTAGACCCGGCCAACAATTTGTCGCGAAATAGTAGGGTGAAAGTCCGTGTGACACGTAAGTGGCGTTTGGTCGTCGGGCCATTTTCCGGGGTACATCAGGATACGGTTCTGTACTCGTCAGCTGGCACCGGCTCCTTGCTATGTTTTTCTTTAAATCCCCACGTCGCGTCGGCCTGTCCATCGACCCGGCAATTACCGACTAAATGTTTACATCGGGCCGACGTCGCGTGGTTTGCTCTGTTCCTAATAGTCTGAAAAAGGTGTAACAATAAGACTTTGATTCTAAAATTGGCAGTTAGTTTGAATTGGCTTTACTTCACAATTTCAATTAGGAGTATTTTACGCGTGTTCTATTTATTTCGGTAATGTACTGTAAGAGTTTGAAGTAATGTAATAAGTTGAGGAAATCCCAGACGTAAATATGTAGAACGAATTTGACATATTCTACGAAAGATCAGAATGACTTAAGTAAATTTTCACACATAATGATATTATCTTTGTCGGACCCTACTCCATACATTTGTACTAGATAGTATATTGGATTGTTATATTCAGACGTGTAACCGAAACTAACAATGATAATAAATGGTCTGGACACGGGGCCAAGAATAATTAGTGATATGAGAGAACATGGCAATGCCAGCGAGGAGTCGAATTTAAATTAGCAAATGCTTCAGAGTTCATGGATGCGTCAGTGTACGCTCTGTTTCTACATGAATGGTTATGCAGTGTAGTAAGATATATGCACCAGTTGGGTGGAATATTAAATAATTCAAGCTGTGATTAAGGCCCTGTTTCAAATTGGCAACACTGATCTTCTGTTGTTTCATGATTCAAGCTCAGTTGTCTTCTCTCACACTTGTTCTCTTTATCTGATATCTTTTGCTGGACACGTTCCCATTCGAAACAAAACTTCAGAAAGCTTTGGCTGCCGCTATTGTGGAACTTGACTCCTTCATTTGCAAGTGGAAGCGCCTAACAATTTGTTTAAAGTTCGTCCACTTGAGAGAGAAAATTGGATCTCTTGGCTAGTTCCCAAAATGGACATCAAATTACATCAAACTTATAGAGAACTAAACTTGTTTGGAAATTACACCACAAGTCCTTTGTATAGAAAATGTATGCAAGGGATTTCGTGTATGTGTGGTAATCTTGATGCGAGGGTGAGTAACACAAAGGTTTAACTCAGTAATGTATTCCAAGTATGGATACACCTAAATATTCTTGATGTACGAAAATGCACATTTGCTTAACATGACATGCTTAACATACCTTAAAAAGCTTCAGAATTCTGAACTGCATTACGTGATTCACCTACGGGGGACAATTTTATATACAAAGTGGTAGATTATTTACGAAACTTTTCGGAGAAGAGTGTGAAAGATAAGATAATAAGTAACTTAAACCTATACCACAAGATATATTGCCTTGTAACAGCGGATATTGTAGCTAATAATAAAGTGATTATGAATGTCAAAAAGGTGAAGACATGTTATATACAATTTCTTGAATTGACAAAGCACATACTAAAACGAACTGGTAATATCAAAGTGAGATGATTCATTCTTCTTCGACTATTTTTCTTTGTAAGTTGTTATGCATTAAGTTACCCTAGTGTAGATAATTCCGGCACCTGGAAAAGGAGCTGTTACTTTAATATTCTAGCCAGCAGGCACCATGAATAACTAACGCTCTCTAAGAACTTTATGAGGAGAGTTGAGCTCTCGTATGTTAGTAGTGGTGATGTTTCTTCTGAAAACGAACATCTGTTTATACTGGTAAAAATATTAACTTTAATTTATGCATTATTTTAAAGCATTCTGCATGCAGTATCACGAGAGAACTGCTGTAATAAATTATAAAGGATACTTTTCTCTCCAAATCGCTAAGACAGCAATAACATACAAGGTATTAAGATTTCTTTAAATAGTTCAGGATTCGGAATAAATGAACTCATGCAACGTAAACACTATGATTCAATTGTACAACGTACCCACCTGAACAGTACCTCAACGAGGGGCCGCAATTCAGTCTGCAGAGTGTCGGATCAATAATCGAAAAGTCCTGCGAACGCTCCTATACTGTTTGGGGTTTATTTCATGAATTGTTCTTAGTCACACCAGGCAAATGCGAGGATGGTACTTACAAACTGGGTCCTCCAAACGTGGTATTTCTAACATCCGCTCACACACCCTATCCTAGGCTGAGGCTCAGATGCCCAAAGGCAATAAATAGGCAATATTAAATTAAAAAGTACTATTAGACTGAGCATATGCGTTTAGTATTTCACAATGAAAAAGTCTCATTTCTTCCTGGTCAAAAGATATTGTCTTTTTTGGCAGCTTTTACTAATAATGATGATACACAGTGACAGGAAACACGGGAATCATATTTATTTAATATACCTTAATGAATATTTTATTGATTTTAATCACTAGTACATCTTTAATGTCATAATTGAATTGGCATCTGGAAGAAGCAAATAACCAATTGTATACTTCGCAGTGACGTTATGTATCCTTACTTTTGGCGCTTATTTCCTTCTTCCAAATGATGTGTCACAAATTAAAATTTCCAATATTTGGTCTATCTGACTACCGCGCACCTTAGAAAATATTATTTTCAGAGGCATTGTTTCGGTTCATTTAAACATTTGCAGCTGCTCTGGGCAGCCTTTGAGATTGGTACTAGCAGTGAGAATTGAATTATAAACATTCAAAATTAACCTGTCAAACGTAGGTCCAAAATACACACTCCACATATTCCTTCTACTATAAATACTTACGATTATTATTACCAGTCCGTTCGCCAATTTTCTACTTTAAATACTACCACTTTATCTAATAATATTACAATAGTACTAAGGACCACTTTAAATACAGTTTTAGTTATAGTAGTAATATCAATATTACCCCTTCAACAATATTACCCCTTTGGATGATTTCTCCCGTTTGTCTTCACCTTGAATTTGATTAGAATCGATTTGCTGCTGGTATAATGACGATATACGCACGTAAATCTACTAATTTAGATATCGTGTAAATAGTAATTAGGTTCACTTCTAATTTATATAGATATAAGTTTTGATAATAATTAATTTAACATCATGTAAAACTTGGTTTACTGGTAATTTTGTGTGCTTGATGCTTGTCAATTTGAAGTCCGTTATCATGAGTATTGCACGAAATATTCAAATTGAAAGACGCAAATCAATCTAGACGCAAAGCTTCTCAGAAACACATTGCCACGAGTTCCAATTGCCTGCGAAAGATTGTAGTATAACATTTATTAGTAGTTATTAAAACAAACATTTAGAAACATTCTGATGTTTTTAGAAAGAGATGAATAGATGGAAATCAAATCGAAGGGTTATAATTGTTGCATTTAAAATGGAGCATATAAAGATAGTAGGCATAACATTTCACAGGTGGCACGTTCTAATTAATTTCCTACAAAATACACACAAATATATATATATATATATATATATATATATATATATATATATATATATATATATA
>JAGDQP010013637.1:28138-47271 GCA_022664845.1 Lepisma saccharinum
GTTTTTAGATTTTTTGTCCAACCCCTGTATATATATATATATATATTTCCTATTAATAATTTAGTAGTGAAAAGAGGGCTCGCCGGTTTTTGGTTTATCTTATACATGTACATTAATACCTCATACAACTTGTTATAATACTTTTGGGTTTATTATCTGGCTTTACTGCCATGTCGTTATCAAAGGCAATTTCAATATCCATGATAACCCTGGCTGTGCTCAATAGAAGTAAACAAGGTCCTTGAAAATTCTTTCAGAAGTCACTAAATACACTCATGATAGGACATCTAAACACATGATAGGTTGCGCATAAGAATAAATACCGTAGATATATTCTTCTTGGTCATATTATTTCATAGCGCCCTTAATAATACATAGTGAAACAATGTGGGAAATTAAATGACTGTAACAGATTGGGCTGCTGCTACCTGTCGGGTATAATACGGGATGTCCCGCATTTTAGGTAAACTTTACGCATCCCGTATTATCAATGATTGTTCCATAATATAGGTAGTAAATTCAAAGTTATAATTTTAAAATATCAATAGTTTTAACAAATACGTAGTGATGGACTCTTCCAAGTGTTTACTATACATACTGTCGAGCAGACGTGGTTCACATTCGCATGCCCCAACATGAGACCTGGCGTGAGGATATAATACTCGCTACTACTGATTGCTCTAGTTGATCACACACTACAAAACACAATTGTTTTAATTCAACATTTTTCTTGTCACAGAGGAAACATAGCTTTTTGTGTTAAATCAACAGTTTGTTGTGTGATTTCGGTGATTAAACACTGTGATAGTGCTGTCATGACAATCTTTATCTTCACCGAATTCAACATTTGTTTTGTTTATTCATTGCGCGAAAGAAATGGTAGTCGCCCAGGAACACTGATTTTTCAAAATTAACACAGGCCTTTCTTTTTAATGCATATACTTATGGTGTACATATGTTATCTGCCTTCGTTAAAAAAAGCAGTCAAATTTTCGCATTATAAAATTAATTACTGGAAAGTCCGCTAGGTGGGACTCACTTATACGAGTAAACGCAGGTGTAATAAGACCTTTATTTATTATTTTTAGATGAAAATTCTTAAACAGGATGTCAAGAAAAAATACTAATGAGACCTGTTTCAACGAGAATCGAAATTATGTCCATTTAAGTAGGCTAAATACCATCTGAACATGATCGGGTACTGATATTTGTTGTAGCGGCCGTATAGTAGATCAGGCCGTTGTCACCAGAAGTTAGAGGGAAATATTGTAAAAAATTTTGTTGTTGAATACCTTTCTCCTCATTGTTGAATTGAAGTGAATTTCTTTTTTGGGCTTTAGGCAACTATGGCTCAGGCCGTATGAATGATGATGGGATGAATTGGTAGAATGAGGAAAGTGGGAGGAAACGGGAGCACCCTAAGAAAACCAAGGCACACAGCGTTTGTCCACCACAAAGCCCACATGGCATGAGCAGGGACCGATCCGATGAACCCTAGCACCAGAGGTGAGCGCCCTACCAACTGTGCCAGCGTGGCCCCCTCTGATGGTTGAAGTTTGATGGATTTGAAGAATTCCTTATGCCAGCTGCGAAGCGCTTGAAAATATATCAAGGTCCAGCAAAGGACCCAGCGGTTAGCTGGAGCGCCACCACACATGTCCTTGTGGATTGGGGCACGCTAATCGTTTTGTGGGAGCTTGCAAAACTGTGTTACTACCAAGTTGCCGTCGAGCGAGAGTGATTAGTCCGGAGGAATATTGTTTACACGTTAATGACTCAGTTAGCTACGAGAGCACTGATGTCTACTGTTTTGCAAGAGCATACTTCACAGCCAGCAATTGTTTGCTTCGTCATTATTTAGCAGAACTTAGGAAGATTTGATTAAGAACGAGACATCTAGTGAACATCTATTTTCCTCATATTCAGTGCATAGTTAATGGAAAGAGTTAGGAAGCTTTGATGAAAGAACGAGTCTCGAGAAATTATTTTTCATAAGATAACGGATGAACATAGGATACATGTAGTTAAAGACATTTTCATAATTTTGAAGTATCGAGACATTCTACGAGCGTGATAGGAATAGCATTTTAGAAGTTCATGATTAGCTAAACTGTAGTAGGTTATGTTGCGGACAGTACGAAACTTTCATAGTTATCCATAAGATTGGCGAGCAATTGATTTACAAGTAGAAGTGATTTTCAATTTCCTAAGTAGATATATTGATGTAGGACGAGTATTTTATGAAGATGACAGTCCATATACTTTGAACAGTTTTTAGTACTTCGAACAGTTTCTAATAGCTATTTAACTGCATTATCGTAAATATATAAGTAGAAAAACTAATAATTAAGTAATGTTAGTGTATTCACGAATATCGTATATTCTGAAGAAGTAAACTGTAAATAGTGTTATGTAGTTATATTAATATTTTATTTCATTGTATCATTCTTCATAGATTATAATCACAGGCGAACGGGTAAAAGAATGTAAAGAATGTATGCTGGAGGTGCAGCAGCAAAACATATATTCTACGATATTACAGGCGAGAGGACAGTTGTTATTAACTACGAATGCTATAAACATTGTTCCTAATTTTCTTTGATAACTTTAAAGTACGTAAGCTGTAAGTCATAGCTCTGATCATATCAAACAGTTATGTCGTATCAGATAGTTATTGATTTCAACTTTATTTCTTCATACATGAGGCACATACTATATCTATCAGTTATAAAATGATACATGTAGGAGGTGAATTTAATATCACTTACGTATAACCATTGCACATGAGACACTCAGGAAGTTCATATACTTGAATTTTTATAACTAATGTTCAATATCTAATAATTCACAAAGGATATTTTATTTTATAATAGCCACACAAATTATTTTATTGGCTAATAACACGCACAGGCAATTTTATTATCTTTACTGATTTATTCATGTTTATTGTTATTTTATGCACATACGTAGAAAAGCCATATACCGGACCACAATAATTTCAAAAAGATACCTGTGGTATAAATTTTCAGCTATAGATTTACACTTGAGGATGATCTGACATTGTGGTGTATTACAGAATAGTATAGTTTGAATATTTTATAATGAACAATAATTCTTAATCGACAGCGAAGAAGCAAATAGGACAGTTTATATTTAATCCATATTATCGTATATATGATATGATTTTTTTCTACTGCACATAAGAGAATAATAGATACTATATTTCCTGGATGTATGTAAATCAAGATGTTATGTTTTATTTAAGTCATGCACTAATAAATTGTACGATAAAACGTCCCTTGGAATCAAGATCTTTTGGTCCTAATTACAGGTTCCTGTTGTTCCTGCCACATTGTATCTTTCTAGTAAACTTTGCAATTCAAACGAACTCTACATACTAACGCAACCGTGCTTATGAAATTTAAATATTAGGATTACCATACGTCTGTATTTTCAACGCTCTGTCCGCGTTTGTTCCTTAGTTTGCAAAAAATAACTTACCCGGTAGGATCCGTGCTTTTGATTAATTTTGTTATGAGCTGTTAATTATTTATATATTTCCACAAATACATATCACACCATATATAAAGAACTTTCGCCTTGCACACATATGGAAATTGTTCTTACGGTACGAAAATATGTTCTCACGTATTTTAGTGACACCTGCTCACTAAAATAGTCCTTGTACGTTGTAGAAATTTTACTTATTCCAGGTTTTAATATTATCAGTATTCTACATAACGAAATCAGTGGACTTCTGCTCATTCAATTGATGTCTCCAGAACGCTTTAAGATTATAACAAATAGTTACACAATACGCACTTCTACTTATAATTTAAAATCACAGCCGATATACATATTCTATAATTATATGGAAGTAACCAATGTAAACACAGTCCAATCAACTTTGATATCTCCTTGCAGTATTTTAGAAACACCAATGAACTAAAAACGTAAATTAAAAGAAGATCCTCCGACCCTGGCAACAAACAAAATAATAATGAAAAGAATAACCTATGATTAGTATGATGTGTGTATTTCAAGTTGTTGTTGTAAGTAATTTGAGTTCCCATTCGCTTCTTTAAGCTAATTTGTCCGAATTTACTCCGCTACTATTATGGTAACCCTTGGAATATCCATTTTCCGCGCACCAGTTTTTGGAGTGTGAGAATCCGTAAGGAAGACCTTTTCTGTTTTTTCTTGATTGTTATGAATGTACTAAATTGTAGGGATTGTCATATAGTAGTAGTAATAGTACAGGGCGAAACTGATTACTTTCATTTTACCTTATTTTAGATTTGCCCCGTATTTTTTCGTATTATATCGACTTCTTTGCCAAACGTTCCGTAAGATATTCATCAAGAGGAGGAAACCCCAGTTACAGGACATGTTTAAATTAGAAACCTACGTTAATTGATTTAATTTTCGTCTAAAACAATTTTAGTACTCTGCTCGAAAAAAAACTATAAATATATTTAACACAGGACTTGCACAAGCCTCTGCCAGCCTTCTTCGGTACACCACTGATTTTAGTTAACCCATTAACTCTTTTGAATTGGTCGGTGTGAAGTTGTTATTTACACAAATTCGTTTTCTAACACTGAACACCACGGGTTTGTTACAAACTTTACAAACATTGTTGTATTTTTAACACTGCTCAGTAGATGATACATGTGTGCTAATTGAGAATCTTTTAAAATGTGTATATTTAAATGTTACCATTAAGCCTGTAATTTAAATGAATATATAAACATATGGTTTACGTAAGTGATGTGTGTCAATATGTTAAAAAATATGTACAAATATGAAAAAGTTAAGATGTACTTCATCTCCCATTACTCATTCGTTGATTTCTGATGATTTCAAAGTAAAGAAGTCTAGAATAATCTAATCTAGAATCTAATTCCATCCTGGTGTTGTGGAAGAACCAGTTTAAGTACTACTTCTATGTCAGATTAGGTTAGTATTTTTAATTAGGAGAACAAATAATTTGTTCTCATGAAACATTTTAATAAGAAGGCGCTTGCTAGTTGTCATTCCTTATAGTCTTTAAGCTATTTGGGCTACAGTTATTTGTCGGTTACCCTGTACTATAAGAAGGTACACTAATAAGAGCGTATTAGATTCGAAACTACCTCAAAATTGTGTTCGTAATTGTAATACCATTAGATTCTTCCAATGATTCAGCAGTTGGCAGAATACAAATATATTCAATTATATTGTCCTCTGTTAAACACTATTTATTTCTTTGTTTTATGGCTAACGTTTGTTGCAGTTGGGCATGCATGTGTTGGGATGGCGCTAGTATCACCAAAACATTTTATTAACCGGGACAACTCGTTCGCGGAAGCAGTGTTTCCAATGCAGAATATGATTCGAAAACTAAATCAGGTTTTTATGAAAGTAAGTGTAAGAGAAGGACAAGGTACCTGTTACCTGATTTTCTATTAAAGAAATGAATGTGCAAGGGACTTTATTTTTCGTATTTTAGTAGAAGATACATGATGCAACGTACGTTATACATTGGCCTCAGAAGGATAGTATATATTTAATGTAACATGTTATATCGGGCATTCTCCATTGTCGTTCTTTGAATGTAATTACACGTCTTTTCCAGAGGTTGCCATGCTGTACTAGTAACCGAAATATGACAAGTTCGAATCGCTTTCACGCCAAGTGAAGAGAGAAAACACCAAGTTATATCACAACCGAACTGTCGTAGATCACTGGTAGATCTTTGGCTTAGCATTCTGGAGGTCGTTTGTTGAATCCCAGCGGCAGACCAAGCTGACTGAAGTTTGTCCAGGGTTTTTCTTCAGTCATACCAGGTAAATACTGGGATGACGTCTTCAAATAAGGTCATGTCCGATATCTTCCTGCATCATTTCCTTCCCCTATCCCGACCTGATCCTTAGATGCCTGAAGGATATAAATAAAAGCTATTCACTTAAGTGTTATGTATTGCACTTACAAAATTCATCGAAACACGAATTGAGTTGATATATGTATGTCTTCTTAGGCTCAGGCCGTCATCAGGACAAAATCTATCTAAACAGAGCCTCACACCAAAATAGTTTACTCGTAGGTTGGTACGCGGGTTCGAACCCAGCGGCGGATCATCCTGACTGAATTTTCCTAATGTTTCTCTCTGTTTCACCAGGCAAAAGCCTAGAAAGAAATTTAAGTAAGGATTTGACCGCTACCTATCCAACTCTGTCCCTTATTCTTTCTCGGTCAGGGTCAGAAATCTAACAAATAAAGGGATTATAATGATTTTTATCACAAAGGCCAAAATTAAAGGTTACAAGTGAAGAGATTGTAATGACTAATATCCCGATAATCTTCTTAGTTATTGTACTGTCAACGATAGCGTGCATATGCGTTGGATAAGACAGTGACAGTAGCTAGATTGTAATGAACTCAATTAATGGAAATACTTGGTGAGATTGAGAAAAACTCTGGAAAACAAACAAAATGGTCAGCTTCTGGGATCGTTCCGAGAACCCTCCGATTGCTAAACTGACAATCTACTAACTGAGCTACGTCCGGTTGGTTTAAACATTACACTACGTCCCTTCGTTAGTGATAATGTATGTGCTACTTAATATTAATACAAATACGTCTTCATTACTGCCCTGAATATAAACATATTTCATGTTTCTTTTGTATTTCTGCTGGCTTCAGTATTTACGAACACACAACATACATGAACTTCAACACGGAATATTTTCGCGCCCGCTAGTTAATTCCTGAGGGATTCTGCCAAATCTTCCAATGGGGTGTGACCCAATGAAATCATCGAGTACACACGTCACCTTCAAAATATTTACTGTTAAGAAAATCTATTCCTGCTCTGTAAAAGCACTCTCTCGTTGTTGTTTTTTATTTCCGAAGAAATCGACCACGAAATGGGCATTCATAGTTCGTGAAAACAGATACTTCGAAGCGCTTGTCACAATTAGTTTCTCAATACTTTGGCTAAGAAAGTTACCATAATGTTCATATTTTCTTCAAAATTATTATTATTAGTATTATTAATATTATCCGTTCGGAACTGGACGATTAAGCAAGAAAAAAATACATAAATAGTTTCAGCCGTGTTATTATTGACGCGAAACGTCCTCAGTTAGCACCACTGCATCCATACTTCGACTCAAAGTAAATTGGTGTCTGTTGTTACGTTAGTTCGCCGTTTGACCTCCACGGTCACCTGCATTAGAAACTGAAAAGAGCTGTCCCAATATTTCACCAGGTTTTAATGCAGTGTTCTCATTTTATTATAATCCAATTAAAAAATCTTTTCACGTTAGTCACATGAGGAGGACATTTCAAAAGATATAATGTACTTGCAGACTAATTTGAGTCTAGGTTTCCATTAATTTCTACGGCTCATTACATTGTGGTCACTTAAACATTTATGACAGTTACAATGTTAGAAATTTAAATGTTTAAATCGAATGGTTACGTAGGTGGAAGAACTGATTATAAAGTTAGAATCGTACGTGTTTAAACCAAAGCACTGTAATACGGAATATAATAAAATATAAGTAATTGTAGGCCGTACCTATATATAGACACGAAACCATTGACGGATCTACGATTTTCGTGAGGAGGAGACGTAGGACGAATAGACTAAAGACGTTTTCTATATGTTCCAGGTAAGTGAATTTTCCATTATAAATTTATCATGTTTTCATTTTAATTTACTTTACCAGGGAATGTAACAAATGAATGTGTCATGCAAAAAATGGATATTTCTAGATACATTTTATTTATCAAAAACAAAAAGTTTCGAAGCTTTTTCTGGGATAAATTGCCGAAATATTGCAATAAAAGAAAAATATTTTTTTCCTTGAGGGGCTCATGCCTTCTTTGCATCCGCAACTGCATGAAACGATACCGGTCAAAGTATCCGGTCACCACCAAAAAATAAAGTACAAGTTTGGGCCGCAGTGAATACGGTGTTGGGCCAGTGTTAGACATGATAATAACAGGGTTCCTGGGAAATGTCAGCCCAGCCCTCGTGGAGTGCCGAAATGAGAAGATGTATTGATGTGGCTGGGTGTGGTCTAGAAGTCGCCGTTGCAAAACATCTAAGATATGCCCAATTGGATTCAAATCAGGACTCTGTGTAGACCAACTGATTAATGAGGCATTGTTGTCGTCAAACCACACCCCACAATATCTACAATATTGATGGATGCTGGGTCGTGTTGAAACACACAATGGTCATCCCCCAAAGGGTCTTTGATGATAGGAAGCACAAAAGTTCTTAAAATATCAATGTAACATTGTGCCGTAACTTTACTACCTACATCAACAAGGGGACTAAGCCCTCTCCAGAAGAAACACGACCATACTATAACGCCACAACCACCAAATTTCACAATCTACACTCTACAGGCTGACAAATGTCCTTCACAAGGTATTCTCCACATTGACACCTATCATCGGATCGGTGATATCTCATTGTATACAGTTATTCATATGACTCCACTCAACGGGTGTCTACTGTTTTATGGTCCGGCTTTGACGCTCCCTACACCACGCAAGGGGGATTTTCGAATTCGGATATGTAATGTATGGATTATAGGCAGCTAATTGGTCATGGAAACGCACCTTCCGCACACATCATGTTTCTTTGTAACTTCTGTATGAAGGTGGCGAGGGATGATTGACAAATACGGTATAAACATTCTTTAGCACCAGGCGGGCTCTGGAGGTCAACATGGGAAATCTTTGGAGGTTGTTTACGTCCCGTCAGATTTCCACTTCACTATAAAGGAAACAGACTATGGATGTTCAGGAGAATGAAAATCTCGCGTACAGACTTGTTAATCATGTAGCACCTAATCACCTGACCAGGTTTAAAATTCATGAGTTCCTCAGACTGTTACACTCTGGTGTATCGAACTGTTTCTTGAATACTGAGATCGCTGACCATGTGTTTTATAAGGTGCCAGTGTTGTGGCCCCTCCATGATAAACTGTAATTTCTACGGCGTGTCTGTCTACTGTTGATGAATAGTTACATTAAGTAGTAATGCCTGAGGAAAACATTGATATAGTTATGTATTTAATACTCTGGAACATTCCTTAGTTCCTATACGCGATATAAGGAACGTATTATTAACATATCTTATCCGTTCTAGCAAATTTTACAAACAAGAAACCAACTGAAAAACTAAAAAAACGCGTGATTATTCCTGGAGCGAAATTATACCTGCCACGTCTTTCATGTAGTTTTAAATGTAAGAATAATCACGCGTCTTGTAACAATTTATATATGTGTAATTATCTCCTGTCAAATTTGCCACAATAGATATAACGCGTTTGGTACTATAAATTTTAAATACTGCTCTTACTTACTTAAAAGAAAATTGATATCTATCTACCTACCTACCTACCATGACCTCATACTTTCGGCGTTGGATTCGCAGGTCATATGAAAGGAGACCATAGTTTCAAATTGTGAAGAAGTATAGTACTGCAAAACGATGAATTTAACTGAGGTATGCTGGAATTTGATTTATTGAATCAACTATAAAACCTAAGTGAAATGATTTTCCAGCTCTGCGATCTAAAACTTTCATTCGTTTCCGTAGCTATAGTGAATACGGAAGTGTCGGAAAGAGGCAATCTAGTCACCCAGAAAGACAATTCTCAACTGGCACTCAACATAATTTAATATTTATCACAAATTTGTTAGCTATTCCGTGCAAAAGCAACCAATTGAGAATAGCAAGGCACTCTAAGCTTTGTGTAAGCACTTTTACAAACATGTCGTAACATCTTCAAATTTACTTAAACAATCAACGTTAAAATTACAAGCAAATGTATCCTACCGTTTTTGTTAACGGTACGGATTCTGAGGAATAGTGGGTAGGGAATCTTTGAAAAGATCGACTCAAAACTACTATACAAATTTTAATACTGCTTTTCATCTTGTATTTGTGATTTTGAATTTATTTTAGGGCGAGTGAAGATCGCTACGCGGACAAGATCCGGTCCGCCAGTTATAGATTGGATATCACTGACCTAGAGGATAGCAGTAGTTTCTCACTGGAAAGTCAGTATCCGTGCATATATGCCTAATAACATAAATTCAGTTTTAAAAGTAATTTCATAAGTATTCTTTATATGTTTAAACTGAATACAATCAGGCACACTAGATATATCCCTTGTATAACAAAACGTTTCATACTTTGTGAGCCTTAAGTGCAGACAGGTTGCTTAAAATGATTTAAGGTAATGTTGATAATAATGTAAATTCCAACATCTCCCATTACACAACCTCTATTGATAACCTGTTCAATAAGTTTGATGGTTCTAAAATTTAACCTTACATAAATAATAGGGTATGTCATGTATATGCATGTTTGATTTTCGATTTGGTGTGTCAGTTTTCCTATGTATTGTTCAATTGTAAGTAGATTGGTTAAAAAAAATATGGGAAAGTCTTTTTTGCTAGCGGGAAACTCATTTCTTTTCTTCTAAATAATCAAAATTGACTATTTTCGTTGCAGCTACAAGTACAGGTTGCACGTGCACAGCATAACATTTTGTAAAATAATTTATATCCATTACGTATAAGTATAAAAGTTTTACAAATATTTTAAATTTTATTTCAGGTTATTAAGATGCGGAGTAAAGAGTTGGATGTAATTTATAACCCCTTATTTAGTAAAACAGGTTTATTCGTAATTAATGCAATGTGTTCTTTTCTTTCAGATAACCAGGAGTGCTAGCAAACTTCTGCTTATTTTGTCTTTATAATTATTAAGTGGCACAATGGCATCTTCCATGGCTAGAAAAACAAGACATTCTTTTAACACTAAGCTGAGTGAATATCTTGGAGGTCCAAAAAAGTTCCTAGCAACAGAGTTCCCAACTCTACGTGACTGCTTGCAGTGGTGCCTCGATCTCCAGCAAGACCAAATCGTAATGCATGACAAGAACCCACGCAATATTTCAATGCAAGAAATCTTTTCCCAGATTGCTCTTGAGATTGCAAAACGATGGTCCAGTTCGAACAACGAGTTCAAGGAACTTATAGTATGTGGTTCAAAAGCTACTGAACAAAGGCTTAGTCGGGGTTGGTCCACATTCTCTGAGATAGCTCCATGCAAAGCAAGGAAAGCAACAAAGGAACAGTGGGAGCCTAAACTTGATAAACTTTTCGACATAGATCTCTGCAAATGTAAAATTGTAATTTGTGCTGAGGATGATGCACCTTGTAAGGGAATGTGTGAAGCAGAAGTCCTTTGCAAATGTCCCTTAATATTTAGACTTCCTAAAAAAGAGCTTCTTTGGATAATAGTCCAACGAGAAAAAGAAGGTAGTGTTTCTTCAATGCAAGAGTTCCAAATGGATGCTAAAGAGACAGCCAAGCTGATAACGAAAAACTTACGTAAGTCAATAGAGAAAACGCGACAAGAACAGGAAGATTTAAAGACAAAGCAGCAGGCAGTTACAACCATTGACCCGTCCACTGTTGTCTCTGATTGTGATGATGTGGAAGAAGACATGGAAATTGATAATTCCACAGAGGAAATAGTGAGTGATAGTGAACATGACTCTGCCTCAGAAAAAACTTAAAGTTATGTGAAACGAAACTATCTTGATATTTTAGTAATACTGCGATTGCATCAGTCAGGTTTGGTGTGTCATCTGCTGAGCATCTGGGTAAAGATAAGAAACACCTCATTTGTGAGAGCAAGAAGGTTTTCTGTGCCAAAGACAGTGTTATGAAGTATTCCCGAGTAGAGGAGGACTCCAGTGAAGCAAAAATTAACATCACTGGCATTTTTGTTGATAGCAGAAAGGATGACACTGTAATTCTTAAGTTTGATGAGACCACAGGGACTTTCAGGAAACGTACTATCAAAGAAAGTCATATTACTGTGACAGAAGAGCCAGCAGGTCGCTATCTTACGCACTATACACCGGATCCCAAGACAAGAACAGTGCCACCAGCCAAACAGTATGCAATTAGATTATTCGACTGGATGAAAGACAGAAGTATAGATCTTAGCCTCGAACTAATTGGCAGTGATACCATTAATGATATGTCTGGCTGGAAAGGTGGCATGCTTCATTATGTTGAAGAACTCCTCAATCGAATACTTTGTAGGTCTTTCTGCTGTCTTCACATAAACGAGCTGCCATTCCGTCACATTGTGAAAAAAACTTGATGGACCAACCTCTTCAGCTAAAGGATGGTGTTGTGCTGTTGATAACTCTTATCCAAAGTTGAGACTCTGGACAGAAAGACTGAATTAGAGTCAATTCCACTCCTGGAACCTCTTGTTGATATAAGCGATGATATTGCTTGGCAAATGAGCACTGATAGTGTAGTGGCATGGAAGTTTCTTCATGCAGTTGTGAAAGGTAAACTCGATTCTGAAGTAGCAGCTCTTAAATGTGGTCGTCTGTCCCACATTAGGTGGCTCACTTGCGGCATTAGGTGCTTGCTGCTCTATATGAGCAAACACAATCTAGGATCCGAAGATACTGAGGTCTTGAAGCTGATTAAGACAAGTTTACCTTCCCATGTTCTACGACATTAAAGTGAAACATAATATCAAGAATGGACCTTGGCATCTAATAAAGTTATTCAGACTTTGGCAGAAGCAAGATGTGAGGATCAAGGATGCCTCAGAGCCCTGTCTAAAAAGCGAATCCTGGTGGGCTCATCCCGAGAATGTACTTGCTGCTCTTCTCCGCTCTGATGATAGAACAGAGAGTCTTTGCAGTTGACATAATAATGGCAGTTAGGGCTGGAAGTAAACATGGTAACACTGCACTGCGGTCCTTTAAAGTTCCAGAAACAGTAAACCTAAATGCTCGAAACCTAAAGGAAATCATTGATTGGGAGGCAGAAACCATCACTGAACCTGTTTTCACAGCAAACATGACTTTAGCCCAAATTGATGCATTGAAGAATACTCCCCATGAGCTCCCCGAGAAACTAGTTATTGATTTATAGATTAATCATCAAGAGCTTTTCAACAAGTCATAGTTCTAAAAATTTCGAATTTCCACCCCCACCTTCACTCGTACCCTCACAACACCTGAATCGTCGGTGTCACCGTAAACTTCTTAGGGAGTACGATAATTTGTGCAGACAAAGTTTCCCTGTAGACTCCATAGGGGCTGATAAATATTTTTGTCAAAATTTCAACCCCCTCACCCAACCACTACTTTGGACCGATTTCGCTCATTAACGAACTTAGCTGAGCTATTAAGCCCAGAAACAACATAATAAAATTTGGTTCAAATATCTTCAAAATTATGGGCCGCTAGCGTATATATATATATATATGACTTGGTACCGATCTCAATAATATATGTGGCTGCCTGGTTGTACCATTTAATTCTTTCACAGTTAAATGCTTACATTGCGCAACATGTCTTATGTGGTACTCGCTCAATTATAAGCATTACTTAAGTTAATGTATCACGTACTACGGAGATTCTGATTTACTAAGCCGATACCACTTACATAATTATGTGTAAAGACATGACGTAATTAGTGACGATTCCTTTGTCGTTTTGATCTTCTGTAGCTCAGAGAGTATACATGGGTCGAAATTTCTTCATAGAAACTTTTTCTCTAGTTTGCATATTATCCTGCCCCAAAAGCGTCTGCACACAATCCTGCAATTACCAGTAGCATTTAATTAAAACAAATTGTACTCATTATTGAAGGACGGAACGAACTTTGGTCTTTGAAATTTAAATTTTGTTTACTTGCAATGAAGTTTTGAATAATTGCCGTAAAGCGAAAAATACTGGAAAACTCACTTCCATTGAGCCTTAATAAGCACATAAACGTTTTATATTAAAAAAACAATGCTCTTCTGATAATTAACTGAGAGCATTTTAAAATTGTAAACATTCTGCTGCTTGGTTTGATAATGGAGACAAATATCACATTGTCTCCCTATTGTCTATCTAGTAGCAACACCTATGGAGGGGTAACTTAATGATCAAAAATCTAAAATAGAAGCTAAATTCAACCTGAATATAACAATTCAAATTTATAGATAAAATATAACAACTGTGATTTAGATTTTTGCATATATTAAATGTCAAATTTTCATCTGGTAGTTAGAGGTTTGTAAAATGTGTTTAATTTAGTAATAGCAGATTTCCCAAATTGTACTTTAATAATGTATCTAGTAAGCCGATATTTTAAAACATTATCATTGGTAACTGTTCCTGCGGTAGTTTATCATTGGCAAAGTACCAAGCGTTGTACAATTTGTTACTCCATATAACAAAACCTTTACAATACTTTTGTAGTAGTCATGATAGCAACTAACGAATTCCAACTATGTTATTGATAATGTATTAGAGAATCGCTTGCAAATGCATTTAATAAGATAAATTCAGAAACTGATATGTTTGTTTATTAGTGTATAATTCCTCTGATAAGGCAGAAGGACTGGCTGAACATTTAGAAACTCAATTCATGGTCAATGCTGAACCATATGATGAAGAAACCATTACTGAAGTTCATCGCTACTTGCGCCAAAAATCATTTGATCACCCTTTGGACCCAGCCACGCTTATCACTCCACGACAAGTACAACTAGCAATCAAAAGACTCCACAATCGAAGAGCTGCAGGGCCAGATAAGATATCTCCACAGGCATTAAAGCATCTACCAAGAAAAATGTTAGTCTTAATTACTCGCATCTTCAATACAATCCTACAACATAGTTACTTCCCACCTCAATGGAAGCTTGCACGAGTGGCAACCATACCCAAACCCTGCAAAGATTTACTTTATCCTGAAAATTATCGTCCAATCAGTTTGCTTTGCACAATCAGCAAAGTTTTTGAACGTTTAATTCACACTAGACTATCGGACCATGTACAAGCCAGAAATTTAATACCAAAGCATCAATTTGGCTTCCGAGCAAAACACGACACAACTGCACAATTAGTTCGAGTGGTAGAAGAAATCACGCTTCAATTCAACAATAGAGGACACACCATAGGCATCTTTTTGGACATATCCAAGGCTTTTGACAGGGTTTGGCACAGTGGATTGCTTTACAAACTCAGTATTACGGGATTCCACGATCAATATCTTCGCCTACTACAATCTTATCTTGAAAATCGAAAGTTCTATGTCCATTACCAAGGTTATGATTCCACCATACATCCAATTACTGCTGGAGTACCTCAAGGATCCGTACTAGCACCACTGCTCTTCAATCTATATACCTCCGACATTCCCACACATCTTCATACTAAATTAGCCACCTTCGCAGATGACACAGCTATTTTCGCATCCTCACGTAATTTACGTTATTCACACCTCTATGCACAACGTCACTTGGACTCAATTGAAACATGGACCACTAAATTGAGGATGAAACTAAATGCTGACAAAACAACTGTAGTACATTTTTCCAAGCGATACACTGGCATACTTCAACCTCTCACACTTTTTGGAACTCAACTGCCATACAGCACTTCTGCACGATATCTTGGCGTTGATCTTGACCGCACATTATGCTTTCAACCACATCTGAAAACAGTAGCCAAGAGAGCATTAACTCGACTTCTTGCACTCTATCCGATACTCCACAGTCGTGAACTCACGCTGCAAGCAAAACTGAATGTATATGTTATGATGATTCGTTCCATCTTAATCTATGCCGCACCTGCATGGCAACATGTAGCCAAATCTCACCTGTTACCACTTCAACTTGTACAAAATCGTGCAGCTCGAATGATTACTGGACATAGCAGAGACACAAGAATAATTCAACTACATGAAGATCTATCATTACTACTTCTTACAGAAGTCATTGACTCTAACTGTCGTTCATTTTGGCATCGTATGACCAACTCTCCTTACCCAAAATTACATACCATTGGAACCGCCCAACCTATCAGACATACCCATCGGATGCCTCATCCCAGATAATTATACTTCTCAAAACTCCGATTACCTGTCTTAAATTCATGATTTAAACACTTTTATGGAAGGACTTTAAACACCCAGCCTCACTGCAAACTAATAACATCTTAGCCTCGCTACACAAAACTCTCCTTTCTCCCACCCTCGTCACAAAATTTAACAAAACACTTCAAATCTCATGTTAAGTAATTATAATTCCACAAAATTCATTTTTCACAATGACTGCCTTAGGGATGCGACAGTTGCTCCCTAATCAATTCAGATTATTAACATTTATCTCGCCAAAATTCAAAACAATTGGAAGGAATGAGCAAAAATACTCGAAACTTCACTTTCCAATCCGTCATTTACTCTGACTGACTGACTGACTTTGTTTCCAAGATATACCTTGTTTATTGTGACATTATCTTATCGCATCTTCTCAAGGAAAGTGGCACAAGTCGAAATTTAGAATCTTCGTAGAGCTAGCTCAAACGTATTAGAGAACCATTACCATTTGACAAAAATATAACAAATTTTCATCGGTGACAGGTAGATAGCAGAAGGGCCGCATTTGCGTTTAACTGATTTTTAAATAAAGGTTCTCAAGGAAATTGTTCCTTCTTTCCTCATCATGGAAAATTATATTTTTCAGTAGTGTACATTTTTGCAGAAAGTGTGATATATAAACACTAGCATTCCTCTTTTGTTATTTCCAAATCTCATTTATTATATAGAACAATATTATGGTGTTTAATGATCGTACTCGACAAACTATAAGCCAATGTAAATTAGGTAAACATGTGTTTTTGTGAAACAATTCTGAAATTTTAGAATTGATTATTTACAATAATGCAAGAATGAAATTTTTTAATACATTTCTAACTTTGGTTATTTTCTTAGCAACATCGGCGCTCAAAGTTAAGACGAGACCGTTAAAAAGTCATCATAACTCGGCAAGTCAAATTCAAAATGGTAACTAATACACATATTTAATCTATGTTAATGACTGCCGAATACAGCTTTTAGGTGATATCGATACTTGCAATACTAACCCATCCAATTCCTAGACAACACAGTTCCTAGATTGAGAAACCATTTATATGACATTCCCATAATTATAAGCATTATTAATATTGATGAATCTGATACTACGCCGACTGTGATTTGCTAAGTCGACATGGCTTACGTCATTATATGGTCGAGCTATGACGATGACCATGTAAGTATGAGCTCCTGTAGTTCTGAAACTACGCACATTTTTGCATTTCTTCCAATGAATATTTTTGTTGTTTGATGTAAATAATTTCGTGAAATTTAGTGTGTCATCTGAGATATTATTTACGTATCTATTTAGATTTTTTATTTGTTTTAAGTGTCATATTTTGATACTCCTGAAAAAGTCGAATAAGCTAATAATAGATCATCAATACTTAATTTTTGCTTTATTTTCAGAATTTACTATTTGGTGGGTGCGTAATGAATTGTCCACCCCTGGTGAGTCATATCCAAATGCCAGAAAAAACTACATTACTTAGTTAATGAAAGTAGTCACTGTCTGCAGTCACATACACTTGCCATCGCTCAGACAACGATTGGATTCGGTGGTAAAAGAAGTCTGGAATTTGCGATGCGAAGAATTCTTCCACTGAAGGTTCCAGCTCCCGATTATCATGGAAAGTCTTCTCTGCCAAGGAGTTATCCAAATTACTTAAGAGGTAGTAGTCAGTTGGAGAGACATAGGGGAAATACTACATTCAAGGAAGGGTTTCATACTGCAACTCATACACCGTTCTTTGCACGACAGGTGGGTGCACATTGTGATGCAACACCATATTGCTGGATGACCATTCCTGGATGCTTACTTATTAGTTTGCGGTTCATTTCATGGATTTCAGCACTCTAATGATAGACAGTGATAGTATTACCTCAACTGAGACAGACATGATAGATCACTATCACCATAGACCACAATACGAGAAGCAACACCTCCCGTTGATGATAAATGGTTTAGGACAGGTTCCTGTACCCTCATCACGATCCAACCATACTTTAGCCGTTTACGAATGTCATAGCAGATCTACTTTTATCTGAACTAACAATCCGATGCAGGAAACTTTCCTGCTTATTCCTTAAACTTAGAGAAATCCTGATGGCGATCCTTGTTGGTCGGTGTCAATTCATGAGTCCAACTTTTTCACCTTACCGGTCGCACGGAGACTTCGACTCCGCATGCAATGGCAACTACACTTTTCTGATGGTCCGCTTTCATGGTGTTCCTGAGTAGCTCATCAGAACATGAAGTTGGGTTGGTGCATATGGGGTTCAGTTTGCAATGCGGTGCCACCGGAACGAAATTTCACTAACCGACAGCGATGGTGAATTCATTTGTCATTCATGTACTGAATGCACTGTAATATTTTTTGTGGCTTCTGTGGAAAATAACTCAGTTTGAATTCATCAAGGAGAATTACTCGCAATTGTGTGTTCTCTATGGTGCACTTTGATACGACACTGTTCAACAACACAGTGCCTTTTGACTGTTTGGGTACTTCAGCATATTTGTCGGACGTATACAGAGTGTGTGACGTTAGACACGTGACCTCGGTCGCTCCCTGTGTTGTATTGCTGTAGTACGTTTTAAATCAGTCGTCGAAGCTATAATTTCATTCGCATCAACAGAATAGTTTCATTGATCTTATATAAACGCTGATTATACAGAAGAAAACTATAAGAAACATATTAGCAAATGAATTATAATTACACACCCATATGAACTTTAGATTACTAAATTATATTCTAGTCCTTTAAAATTTGTCCAAATAATTACATTTTCTTTATATTCCAGTGATATACGATGTACGATTAATGCCAAATATATATATATATCGCATTTAATAATATTATAATTATATTGGAACATCTAAGAAACCAACTATTTAGCTAAACCAACAGGTGGTATTCTCGTAATCGGGAGATTCGAGGATTGGATATTTTATTTGGATACCTTGTTTGATATTTTCCGGTCTTTTCGTTTCTCCCCCAAACCCTGCTTTAAACAACGAAATATAAAGCTAATTGACATAGTACAAGTAATATGTTCAAATGTTAACGTAGATTCAAGACAATGGCATGGACAAGAAATTGAAGATACCCTAAACTCACTACGTATTTATAAAAGATATTTCTATCTATTTATAAAAGATAAGAAAACC